>OY720348.1:1596582-1808431 GCA_963082975.1 Labia minor
AAGCCGGGTTCATTCAATTATCCAATGCCTTTCCAATGGTTCATGAGACCCGTGGGAGTATCTCGTAGAGGTTTAACAAATGCAAAAACAAAGAAATTGTTAGAAAGCCGAAATTGGAAATTATATTGTTGATAGTCTCCGCTTAATTTTATCTATATTGAATTTAGTATTTTTCAATATAACGAAAATTGAATTAGTTTGTATGAATAAATTGGATAAATATAATCCCACCCTGGAAGGTAGGCATTTAGTGATACGCATTGGAGAGTGCTCACCTCTCCACCTTCATTCCATTTTCACCTAACTTCTTTTAAAAATGGACTAAAATCCATTCCATATTGGAACATTCAATTAAAATAGTTAATTAAAAGAATTATAAATTATAAATATAAATTACTACTATTTTAAATCAATCTAGCTATAATATAAAAATATATCAATAATATTATAGGTTAGAAACACAAATAATAAGATATATAGGAAAAAGGAAGAGAGAGGTCAAACAATTTTATATTGCTTTTACTTTAGTTTAAGTTATAAATATGATAGAGAAGGAGACCGATTCTGTATTTTAATAATAATTTTAATAATAATTATTTTAAAGCAATTTGAATCCAAAAAAACTTTTATCTAGCACTTTTATTTATAGTGTATAGTATTTATAGTATACTTATGGCCCTTTCTTTCTCTAGACAAATTCTCTTGTTACTAATTTATAAATTAGTTTGAAACTAACATATAATTTAACATGAATTGATTTTATTTTCTACACGGTATTTGAAAAAATCAACTTATTGACTTTTAGAACAAATAACTTGTTTGATTATTAATTTAAGTATAAATAAAAAAAAATAAATTATATCTCCATGAAACGGTCAATAGCAGATGGAATAATTTCCGTCCCAAGCGAACCTGGGATAAATCTCCTACCTATAATTTTTCCGATATATGTCATTTTTGTTACAATAGTACAATACTCGTTAACTTTAATATATATTAAAATAGGTTAATTTTTTAAATTTTATTGATTTTTAAGTATTTTATTTTTAAAATTGTTGTTTAACTCATTCATACGGGCTCTCAAGTTTTATTTCCCATCCAATTAACATACGTTCACACCTACTATATAAATAATATAAAAAATAGATCCTATTTTTGTAATGATAAGTGAATTAATTTCAGTGGGTCACTGTTTCAAGTTAAGAAATGATCATCTCCAAGTCCGAGTTGGTGGATCTCTATTTTTCGTGGGTGTTATGCTCGTTGAGTGTTTCTTTGAGGAGGTGGCGAATTTTAAGCCGAGATGAAATTCCTTACCCTCTGGGACCGACATGAGCCAAGGGCTCGTTATGTCCTCCAAGCAACTTCTGTCACTTGATATATTACAAACAGAATGTATTATTGTGTTTAGTCGGATTAATAAGACATGACACAATGCACAATGCTGTAATTACAACATAAGCTTGAGTTTAAGCTAAGCAAACCACACGCCAACTATTATCTTCTCTGCCACAACTAAATTCACTTCCTTAACATTGGAGATACTTTACTTTTCTGGGTCTTAAGTGACTCGAATTGTCACCCAACTTTCCTGTCACTAGCATCTGCGGTCCTTGGTCAGTGGCTTGGATCCCAGGCTTTACCGACTTTGGACTCCTCCTCCATCGAAATGATCCTATTAATTATTTATTAGGATAGATAGAAAAAATAGCATGTTTTTGATATCGTTTACTATACTTTACCCTTCCCTCTTCTTAGTAGATTTAGTGAGTGAAATGAGAAGCGCAACAGAGAGATTTCTAATTCCATTGTCCAGTTGGATTCCATTATTCCAATATTATATTCCATTATTTATTTATTGAATTCCAAAATTGAAATAACAGATTCTAGTTAATAAATTAAAAATAATAATCCAATAGTAGTAAGCTAAGTGTCTATCTGTCAGTTTCATGTGACGTTATCAGAAGATTATGAAGATAGCAATGTTGAAAAATTGAAATGGAAATATTATATATTATTTATTATTATTAGCCAATTTTGAGCACACTTTCTCAGCAAAAATGGTGAAAAAATTATTATTATTATTACAATTATTATTAATTTAATATAAAATTCAATTCAATTTTCAACAAAAAAATGATAATTATATAGTTGGGTAATTTTGGGAAATCTCTAATTTTTTTAAGTAGTAAGTAAAATTAAATTCCATAATTATTACCTAAAAACACCCGTCAAGATGCATTTATTTTGTAGTATTCTATATAATTGGAACCAGGGAGAAATAATTAGAGTAAACTCTTTTGTTTTAGTCAAATTATTTTTTTCCCTCAAATTATTTTCTATTCCTTTTTCTTCAATGATACATAATTTACAACAATCGTAATCTAGTACTGATAATAATATTTTTTTTTATTTAATCCTAAATCTAAATCTAAATCCGAATTAAGAGAAGATAGAAATTGGAATGTAATGACTTGAGATTGGAAAAGTTGGATTAATGTTAATGCAGCGATTTAGAATTTTCAAGTTCAATAGCGTCCTAGAGACAAATAGATCGTAGATGGCAAATAAATATTTTATTTTAAATTAAAATCTTTATTTTTTCTTTTTAATTTGAAAATTTATTTTTAATGATTTATTAAGTAATTAATTTAATAATTCTATCATCTATGCTCTGTGTGTTGAAAAAAATAACTACTAAGTACTCCTAGGCTTTCTGTGTTTAAATTTCGTTAAATATTACTTATTTAGTAATGAAATTAAAAATATATTGTATAAGAATTTTCAAAATTGATTTTTAAGTCGTTTTTTTAAGAAAATACAAATAATGTTGGAAATTACAATGGATGGTTAATTTTAAAGAAATTCTTTTTTTTTATTTTTGATAAATTTAAAAAAGCTTTCGAGACGTTTCTTGTCCAAGTAGAAATCTTCAAGTATTTGCCATTGAAAAGCGTGATTTTTGTTTCCCCCTGTGAGGTCGGGGTAGAAGAATAGACTCACAGTATCCCCTGCTTGTCGTAAGAGGCGACTTAAAGGGGAAGCGGGGAGGGGAGAGGGTAAGCGGAAGGCTAATGACCCTATCTGATTGAGATCGCGTTTGTTACATAACTGATTGGAAAATAATTCCATTGGAATCAAGAAAGCGGAGAGGAAAAAAAAATAATCAATCCACAAATTAACAAATTTGAAAACACGTATAGAAAAATGGACTGAATCTATGAATCGTTAATCTTTTCATTTGTAATGGATGTATTCGAGAGAGCTAAGTCCCCTTTCGTTTGCTCCTCCTCTTCCCTTCCATTGCTTTGCACTCTTATCTCTTTATAATTATTCATAAAAATAGGGACGTCGGTTTCTCTGTAATCCAGCATTCCTGAAGTCGGATTGAGAGGATCTTTGAAGAATTTATTTCTTCTCCGCTCTAGAAATATCCAGCTTTCATAACCCAATCCTTGGGATTTGGTTCAAACGATAAATAGATAGATATAGATATAGATATAATTTGGATAAAATTTTACAAGAGGGGTATCAAACAAATGAACAATATAAATTTCAACTTCTAGAAATAGATTAAAAAATATTATTATTATTAATGATATATTAGGTTCCATTTTCATTATTTAATTATTATATATTAGACTTAATTATTTTTTCTTCAATCATTATTTATTTTTCATTATTTTCTTATCATATTGAATTTTATAAGATATATACCTAGTTAGCTAAAAATTTATTTTTCTATCTCTCTCTCTCTCTCTCTCTCTCTCTCTCTATATATATATATATATATATATAAGTTTTATTCTTAACATAGATTACGATTTAAAATATTTTAATTTTTTTATGTTTTATAGTCTAAAGAATCCAAATATAGCTTGAGAATTTTTCAATTATTTATCTGTTTGTCTGAGAAAGTGTAACTATACATATATACTCAAAATGAAGTGGATCGATTATCCCTCCGTATTCTTATAAATAGATGTTTAAATATAATCTATAAATCTTATTAAAATCTAATGAAAAAAAACACAATTTTGTTTTTTAAATTTCCGCGATTTGATCCAATATCTACCTTGGCTTATGGTCATATAATGTACTTATAATGGAACTAAAAACGTTCTGCGAAAGTCGAAGTAAAAAAAAGAAAATCAAGATTTAATACAAGGATTGAAATAAAATAAATGTAAAGCTATTATTATATATACTCTTTCAACGGAATAATATGAATATCACTCTGAGGATACAGGGGGTAGAATTCAATTTTTATAATTTTTTTATAATTTAATAATAATAGAATATAATAATTATTTTAAAAAGAATGCTTATTTATAAATATTTATTTATTTATTATGATAATAGTATATTAGTTATGAATAGGATTGATTAGACAGAGATCGGAGGGAGGGGGATTTGGGTTTTAGTACGAATCCTCAGGACTGACTAAGTCCATGGTTCTTACCGCGAAGTCAAGCCTACTAACGATATTAACAAAAAAAAATTGTATCGTTTCTTATTTTTAAATTTGTTTAAAAAATGATTTTAAAATTTACATTTAATAATAATGCAATTTTTAATAAAGATTAGGATGGAAAGTAGAAAAATAAAATTTGGTGCATTTCGTTTGGTTGTTGATTCTTGCTGTGTTTAGAATAAATAATCGTATGAAATGAAGTGGCCTCGTGGCAAGGTTGGTTGGAACTGTTCAGCGTAGTGCTTGCTGGTTCACGTAAGCGACGATAAATGCATTTCATGTCCGTGAAAACAGCAAAACAATATTGGAATCATTCCATTGGAGCCGAGATAGCAATCCAGTTTAAGCTCCTAATGACCTTCACTTTCTCGTTAATCTATTCAAGGTAATTATCCAAGATGTACAGGCAGCTTCCCAGTCGGATCTTCCATTACTTACTTCAACACTTTTGCTTCCTCTGCTTTGACAGAAGGAACTTTACAACACCAAGAATCTTCGCATCGATAATTCTTTGGAAACTAAAAAACAGTTCCTTCTTTTGAATAACCCTCTCGATGATATATTGAACCCTTTTTATAAATTTCAACGCGATCTGAATATTTTCAATCCATTAGAACAATCCAAATCAACGAATCCTTTTTAATCCAAGGATCTATTTTTGCTAGCAAGGATGGTTGTCCAATCGTAGGGAGGTAGATTGCTTGATTCGAGCCATTGAGAAGGGATCGGCTGATAGAGGAAGGTCGCGGTGGGTATCATTCTAGAAAGGAAGGCAGGGGGAGAAGAGTTGCAAGAGAATAGGTGGCTCTGCGACGTTTGGAGGAATGTAGTTACTGTGAAAAGTACTTTGGTGTTTGTCATAAATCGATAGATCGCTATTTTTTTTAATAAAATTTTCATCTTTTATGTATAATAAATAAAATTGTCACCAATCTCTTATTCGTGTCACGTGTCCCGTCTATTCGGTTAATTTAATTTCCTAATTAAAAGGAATAAAAACATTGGATCGATTCCTGTCCAAGATGAAACTGCCTTTGATATTATGAAACTTGGTATGGATTGTTATGTAACCTCGAAAAGACTTGTCGATAGGGAAATGGCGGAGTGTAACAGCATGTTTTGGAAGAAGCAATTTCGATGGCATGTGAATACTAGCTGATAACCGAGTATCCAATGGAGGGAGGGTAGAGCGAAGAAAACGAAACCTACCTAGAAAAGGAAAACTGAAAACTATTGAAAATGGAGATGGAGACCGAGCGAGGTTAGAAGAAGACGCAGCATCGAAATATCCAAGCAGACAAATGGATTCGATAGACAATAAAACCCGTTGTGCTCTCATTACGTGATTCTTGGGCTGATCTGGGACTTGGCCTTAGAGACCTCGCACACATGGGAAACGCCTGCTGCACGGTCTCACGCTCACCGCTCACGACGCCCCCTCCTCCCACCACCCCCACCACCCCCACCGGCCACTTATTAATTAATCAGGGCAGTACAGTACCACAAGGAACTACACATCGCCTGGGTACCCAAACTGAAGCTGACCGATCACGCAGACCAAAAGCTACATTTCGGTGAGAGAGAAGAAGGAGGGGGAGGGAAGAGCCCACCCTTCTTCCGCACTAAGACCAACCTCTTTTCTCAATTTTCTTAAAATCTTCATTTTCAATTAGACCAATAAATAGAATAATAAATTTAAGAAATATTAATTTTTTAATTATTAAAATAATTGAATTATTATTAATTCGATCATTAAGTATTATTATATAATATAATATATATATATATATATATATATATGTATTTATGAATAAATAAGAGTATAAATAAATGAATAAATAAAAATGAATTCAAATTTTTCAAAAATAAAAATATATATTATTGATAAAATTATTTTGATTTAATAAATAAAAGATTTGGAGTAAATTTATCTAATAATAAAATAATAGTGATTTCCATTCTTGCATCTCATCTCTCCTTCTTCACCCCCAGTGGGGGGTTGGAGTGCGTTGCTGGGTAGATGATGAGAAAAAAGGATGAGCAATAGCATAAAGGAGGATTGGCTCGTTCTCTTGTGATTAGTGAATGCCAGTGGACTGGCGAGTACCGTGAATCAGCGCCCAAGGCGACACACCTTCTCGGCAGCACGCGAGTTGTGCTTCCTCTTCCTTCCTAAGACATAATACTAATTAATACTCCACTCACAGCTATTGATTTTGTTCTTTGTAGACGCCCGGTGCGTCGCTCGTTTTTTCTTTTCTTTTCTTATTTACGTATAGAGAAAATAAAAAAAAACGACTGACATTGATCACAGTGCAACTTTAATAATAACCATCATTTAATTAAATTGCTTCAAGTAAGAGACAGAGTGAGAGTGAAAGAGAGAGAGAGATGTTGGAGGGGGGAGGGGTGTTGGGAAGGTTGAACGAGATCGGAGGAGTCAAGATTCAATCGTATTTTTAAAGTCTTTGTAAATTAAAAAAAATCAATAATAAAGATAGAAAGACACACCCCGGAGGGTAAGAAAGTTTTTTTATTCGCTCACAATTAAAGCCATTCTGAAAATATTTCATCAATACCTTCTCCTCTGAAATGGATTTCGTGTTTTATTTCCAAATCTCCTGTCTCTCTCCCCTATCTTGCCTTATAATAGCTTAAACTTTTTTTTTATCATTTATTAATTGTATTTAAAAAATTATAAATCGATGATTATATATATCAAAGATATATTCCTTTATAAGTTAATTTTGACAGCAATGATTATTATTATAACAATTAGGATATTAATAAATTTTCTTATTAATTCAAAAGTGAATACCTCATATACCTAAATACTTCTAAAAATAGATTCATTTTTTTAATGTAATCATAGTTTTTATAATTTTAATTCTAAAATTTAATAACAAAATTAAATTAAAAATAAAAACTGGATTGAAAAAAAACGGAGGTAAAATAAATTTGAATTCGGAAGTATATATTTAAAAAATTTATTTATTGTGATCAGGGAACTTTTTTTTAATTAATTTTTGTCAAAATTGTATGTTTTTTTTATTTTATTTCTATAATTTTCAATATATTTTTAAAACAATTTAATAATTATAATAAACATGGTATTTTTTCTTAAATAGATAATGAATAAAATTATACTATTAATTATAATTCGATAATATAAAAAAAAGATAAAATATTGATGTTTCTAAATATGTAATGATTATAAAAGAAAATATATTAATTTTCATTCTGTTCATTCTTATCAGAATTCCTATGAATGATTTGACAAGAGGTAAACATGTCAATTTCAGAATGCATTTGTGTGTGGATATTGTTTCTCTCAAAAATTATATTTGAAATTACCATAAGTTAATTGAAGATTATTTAAGTTGGTGAATGAGACTAAATGGACATTTTTCAGGGTCAATGCATTTTTAAAGGCGGTCAGGTAATACCAACGTTAATGGAAAGAAAGGGAACAAATTATTAGGAGTCGAAGAGATGATCCTTTGATTGCTTTAAACAAAAAAAAAACGTTTATAAAATTACAAAACATATATATAGTACCTGGAACACCGAGCTCTCGCTCAAACCTTTAAAAATATTAACATACAATTCTTTAATTATTTATTACAATTATTCAATGTTACATGATTGCAAAAATCTGATTAAAATGAATGGAACATGAAGTCCTCAATACTCCACTCGGTTAAGAAAAAAAATGATTCTCTATTATATTATATAAAAAGTTCTATCAGTTACGAAATCTATAAATATATAATGTGTGTAAAATATAATATATATATATGTATATATATATATACTGCCTGACAAAACTAAAGTAACTGAGTCGGAATGTTTTTGGGTTTTCAACTTTTAAGAGGATATTATTCCGTTCATTTATAATGGATTATAATGATTAAAGAGTCTTTAAATTCTCTAAAGAATTCTTAATAAAACGGCGTATTACTTGGTATATTTTTATTTATTTGAAAAATTCAAAACAAAAATCAACATGGGCAAAAAAAAGAATGAAGAAAATTAGAGAAACAAAATTAAAACAACTTAAGGGAAGGATTCACGATATAATATTAATAAGTTTTTCGTTTTGAAGCATTAAATTACTTGAGTTGTTTTTTTTTTTCGTTATCACTTCAATTTTTTTCATATATTTTTAAATGTATGCATATGCCTCGCATCACCGAATCTTCTAAGATCTGTTATGTTTTTATACATGTTTAATAAAATTTAAAAAAAACAGTACATAATGTTTACAAAGAGCAATAATAATAGGTGAGGTATAAAATAAGTCTACTATATAAATATATATACAGTAAAAGTCCTATAATCCGGCACGTTCGGGACCAGCTCGGTGCCGGACTACCGGAAATTCCGGATTATCGGGCGGTAATTATAAGAACAATTAGATTAATAATTATACTAAAAATATAGTATGCAAATACATACCACAAAGTTTATTTTACATTTCATATAATGTATGTACACGTACTGTAAAAAATATTACACTTTGATTTATAAAAGTCACGAATGTCTTTTTGTTTTCTTGACTTTTGGCGTTTAGTATAAAATTTATTTCTAATGATATGGTAATCAATAATTTCTGAAGCACTGTAGCTAGTCACAGTCGGCATTTAACAGGCCTTGAATAAAAGACCTTCTAGAAAAGCATTTAAAATTTTGAATAACCCCTTGGTCCATGGGTTGAATCCAAGATTTTATGTTAAGTGGGAGCAGAGTAGCAACAATATTCCCAGAAACTAACTCATCTACTGGCAGGTGGGCTTTGCAATTGTCCAAAAGAAGGATGGCTTTAGTTTCTTCTGGTAGACCAAGGCTTTTGAAGGATTCCTTGACCTCAGGCACAAAGTGGTGAAAAACACAGTCTTTAAAGAGGACGCAGTCACCCACGCATTTGATTGAGCATCGTATTAGACAGGCAAATGTGCATTCTTAAAAGCCCTGGGTTTTGAAAATTTACCTATCACAAAAGGGGAATAGCTCTCGAGCGTTTTTATTTGCTTTAAAGACACACTTTTGGAGAAAACCAAAATTTTTACAATTTTCCGGAGCGATGCCGGACTATCGGGCATTCCGGACTGTTGGATGCCGGACTAATGGACTTTTACTGTAATACTACTCTGATAAAAAATAGTAAGGTAGTAAGTAGACTTTTGGTTTAAAAAACCGCGCGCTACACGTATCAATACAATCACTATTTTCATGCCTAGTTTACATGAGCTTAGTACTTGTCATTAGTTCAGGGTGAGCAAATACTTTTAAGCGCGGGCTTTTTGAACGCCCGCCGACCCGTTGAAAAAGTTGGCTCTTATTTTGATTTTTCGTTCAATATGTCTCTAAAAAAAAAAAAATTTATTAGTGTTTTCGAAATATGGTCCTCCGGCCCGGAAGACATTTTGAAAATTTTATTTTGGCCCGCGCTTAAAATTATTTGCCCACCACTGAACTAATGAAAAGTATTAAGCCCGTGTAAACTAGCCTTTAGTTATGACTGTTATTGAAATCGGATAGAAGTTTCATTTGATTTCTGTTGTTATGTTAGAAATTATCTCTTCTTTTGGAGTTGTTAAAAAATTTTGTTGGCGATTTCTTAAAATGTAAAAATAATAGTATATTAGTATAGAAAATTTGCAATAATTTTGGATCCAAAAATTCTTATCGTGATTCATTAAACCTAAGGAATCAAACTAATATTTGATCAATAAAATCGACATTAACGAAAATGTTTTGCATCTTAAGCAATTTAATTTAATTAATGCTTATAAATGAAAATTTTTAAAAAAATATATATATATAGAAATTCCATCATTTAATTTGTTTTAGTTTTGTCTCCCCTCTTTTTTCATGAAATATTTACTAACTTAACTACTTTCATATTTAAAATTATAGGAAAAATCATGGACTCCATTTAAAAATTACTGCGTATCTTTTTTACATTTTCCATGATTATTTGATATTATTTTTTTTTCTCTTGTTCACTCATTTCCATTTCCATAAAAAGAGTACCACTTATTTATCTATTTCCCATCATTTCTTATTTCTCGACGGTTTTATTGTTTTTTTTCTATTTACCTTTTTAAGTTTTATTTCATTGTATATTTTTTGAATAATAATGCAGATTAAATTTAGAGATTTAAAATTTAAAAAATACAGCTTTATTATAATATATTTTAATGCGATTATATAGAAGAGATTATATATAGGTACTGTATTAGCATATAAATATTTTTCGAGACGTTGAATATCATCAATTTGTAATTATATTTTAGATCACATTAAAAATAATTGCAGTTGAATAAAAACAAAAGAGCAAAAAAAATATACATAAGTTGTTATGATACATACTTTTATTTTTAAGGTTATAATAATAAATTTTATTTTAATGTTATGAGTTTTTTCTTAAAAATATAGGGTGTTTAGGGGTAAGGTGCAGTATATCCTTTGATATTTTATAATTATTAAAGGCTGTGGTAAAAACAGAAAAATGAAATAATACTCTAATTTTAATGATGGGACTCAATTATTCAGCAATGAAAGTATATTTAACTATTTTTTAATAATATTTTTTAAATATCAGTATTTCTAATTATTTTGAAATTTTTATTAGTTGTTGTTAGGAAAGTAATTTCGTTTTTTTTTTTTTTTTTTTTTTTTTTTTTTTTTTTAAATAATAAAACTGAAAGACAATTTTCGTATAATGAATAATTATTTGCTGGCAAAAACTGATCCAGATGATTTGTTAACCTCTTCATTGGAAGTAAATGTGTTACCGTCCAAATAATCAACGAATGACTTTTTCGTGTTTTTATAAGCTTCAACCGGCCTTCCAGTACGGGATGGATCTTCAACATCCAAATTTACGGATCCAAATTTTGCAAACCAGTTCTGATATTGTCGTATTGTCAAAACAACTTCTCCATACACATCCGTTAATTTATTTCAGCATTTTTACCTTTTCGATAGGAAAAAAGTAAAATAGGACGAAAATGCTGCTTATTGCTCTCCTATTAATATCCATCCTCCAATCCATAAAACTACTGCGTAGATTCAATTAAACTTTTTCACACACAATCATTGCTGTATCAGCTATCTAAAATGATTACGTGTGAATTTGCGTTCGAAAAAATATAATTAAATCCTGTGGGGGAAAAAATGAAATCACTTTCCGAACAATTTAATATTAAATTTTTTAGAATAAGGTTTTTTTTTAATAAAAATCTCTCTTCTAATAATTCTAGTATTATTAGTCCATTGATATTAATAACCATTGCAACATTTAAAGAAAATACAATATTATTTAAGGGTGAAAAGTGAAAATTAAATAAGATTATTTAGTTTTATAACTGATCAAGATAATCAAGATAAAGATGAAGAGCAGTCAATTTAATGATCCTACAACAAACACCCCTACCCCACGTAGGCGGTAACTAACTTGATAGGCTCTGTCCTTTCATGTCCATCAGCAAGTGGTTTAGTTCTATATACGTACAATTAACACCTCCATCTTTGAAGACTATAATATATAATAGATAATATAATAAAAAAAAATATAAAAAGAACTTTTTAAATACACGCTTTTATTTAAATGCACTAAAAAGGAGAAAATAATTTCTCCACACACACACCACAATTTCTTTCAAGTAAATAATTATGTGGGACTAAGTCGAAGGCTTTCCTGTAGTCTATGTAGGCCATATGGAGATTTCGTTTAGATTTTCTCACTTTAGAAGTGATTACCGAGTCAATAATTAATTGCTCTTTACATCCTTGGGAGTTTTTACTGCAGCCTTCTGAGATCTTTTAAACAGGAAATTAGGATGTTAAGAAGATGTTCGTGGGTGCTAGAAAGATATTTGTACCAGTATTTATGGATCATATCAGGTCCTGATGCTTTCCAGTTCTTAGTTTTTCTGAGAACAACTTTCAATTATGCCATGGTAAAGAGAGTAGTATCCATTTTGTTGATACTGTCACAAAAACTTCTCTTTATTTTTAACCAGCCAGCTTGGCAATTAAATCCTTTGGGTTCTTCCTATATTTCACTCCACTATTGGTCTATTTGTGTCATAGATGGGCATGACTTTTGGTCATTATAAGGCGATTTAGTCATAATATTTCTATAAAAATTTTCTCACTTCTGGTGAACTGCTCATTTTCCTTTTTTCTTAGTAGGCTCTCCTTATATCTTCTAAGACGTTTTGACTGGACTTGCAGTTTTTGTGTAAATCGGTCAGTTATTTTATTGAATTCACCTTCATTATGGGGATTCAGGTTGTTTAATTTAGTAATATTCTTTATATTTTTCATGAGATTTTTTGATCTATTTCCCATTTTAAATTGTGTTAGTTGGACTAGGTTTTTTCTAAACAACCTTATATTGTTTTCAATCCTTCTTTTTTTCTCATTCCATTTCTGCAGGGCTGGCACTTAGGCTTAGTTTATAAATTGAGAGTTCTCACGATAGATACAGCGGTACAGTATATAACATTATGTAGTTGCATAAGACAGCTACAATTGTTTAGATGTTTTGGTAGTACTACACTATCCATTTCACTAGCTCTTTTAGAGTTTTATTTAATACAAGCTTAGGAAGTATATGTCTCTCTCATGGATCCAAGTTAGAAAACTCGACTATTGCTGTGTAGAAATGGAGTTCCATATCTTCAAACTTCTTATTGTGATTGGTCAGTGGAAGTGTATCAGTAGTATTCTCTCGGATGTCATCTTGTGTTGTTATGGGTTCTTCAGTCATAGAGTTAACCTGCTCTTTGAGGGACAAAGCTATTTCGGCTTTCATGTGCTCTATTTCCACACTAGAAAGCATGGTTTTGCGTATTATGGTTCTTTTTCGGTCTATTAAGTTTTGAGTACTAATCCTTGAAGATAGTTGTGGGTATCTGTGCAAAAATGCGGCAAGGAAAGTCTCGCTGTAGGCAATCATCTCTCGTTTCAGTTAGTCACCATATAATAGCAGCGCATAACATCTTTGTTCATATCTAGTGTCCATTTGATGCGCTGTATTCTGAGTCCAGTTGCAGTGGTCATTTGTCTGTCAGATGAAATATCTTGCACTGTTGCAGAGCTTGACGCTATTGGTTCGCTGCTAATATTTTGGGCTGTAGTAGTTTCGGGTTTCCCGACTGCAGTCGCCTCTTCAGTCACCATCGGTTCGCATGCTGTCACCTTCAGCGATGACTCCAAAATTGCCCTGGCGATACCCAGGAAGCGGTCTTTTTACAATATTATTTTTACTTATTTTTTATAATGGTGATGGTGCATTCTTTATATTCTTCCTGCCCAAAAGACTATTATTATTATTATTATTATTATTATTAGATTATTAGGTTATATATACATATATCTTTTCAAAATCTCCATTACTTTAATTGATATTCATTTAAATGAAACCCAGGTTTTTGGATAAAAAATTAAATTAGCTCTTAATTAATATATTATATATATATATATTATATATATATATATATATAATATATATATATATATAGATAGATAGATAGATAGATAGATAGATATAATTACTATTTTTCAATATTATGCAATGTGTAATTACTAATTGATAAAAATAATACCTCCGAGGTCACCTATGACCTGGGATGAACCTGAATATTGTATTGTATATGTATGCAAAATTTCAGTTCATGTTCACCTTTCAAGATTTGACGACAGGACACGGTGTGAAAATAAATAAAAGCGTGTAAAAATAGTACGTATTGGATTATATCTTAAAATTTTATTAGTTTAAAAAATATTTATTTTACTTTTTTATGAATTTATTTTTTAAACGAATAAAGTAATTTGTGCTAAAAATATATTGTATTTTAAATATTTTATTTAAAATTTGAAAAGTCCTAACTAATTTATTATATTTTAAGTACAAGTTAATGGATTTAATCTGTCTATCTATCAATCTGATCCTTTAACGCTAATATGAACTAAAGAGAAATATCTAATCAAATATCATGTCAGAAAGAATGGTGAGGAGGAGGGTTTGTGGAAGAGTGGGGAAGAAGGAGGAAGAGGTTGGGGAGGGGGGGGGGTCGAAAAGAACTAAGATTCAATCGAATGGTATTTTTAGAGCCTTAACAAATTAAAATAATCAATAATAAAGATAGAAAGACACACCCTCTGACGAAGGGAGTCGGTAGAGCAAGAAAGGAAAGTTTTTTATTCCCTCACAAATAAAAGGCGGGTGAGGGACGAAATGAATCGCGAAGAGAGGTTTGCGTTCAAAGAAAATTTTCGATGAAATAAGACGCGTAAATCGTTAGAAAGATGCACCGTTCCTATCATTTTCGAATAGTTCCAATATGATCACCTGATCGGAAATGCAAGAACGAGAGGAGAGAAAGAAAAAAATTAAAAACCAACAAAATAATGAATAGAAATAAAAATAGGAGAGGTGTAGAATGTTGCAAGGTTTTGAATTGGGATATAAAGAGAAGGAGAGGAGGAATAAAGCTGGAAGGGGTTGAAGGAGATAGAAGATGGAGGGTTAAGAAAAAAAAATAGAAAAAATAAATAGTGAGCTCTAAAAAGCCTTTTGGCCGGTGTCGACGAAACAACAAAATAATTATCATAAATCAATAAAGCATTCTTAGCAAGAAGACGGAGCAAGAAATTCTTATTTTCTTAAATAAATGAAACGAACTTTTCAAACGAAATTAAAAGAAACAAAAATAAAAATAAAAAAAAGAAAGAAAAAATAATAACAAAAACAACAAGAAAGTAAAATATTTTGAAAATTTGCAAACAATTCTATTTGATAAAGGAATAAGAAAAAAAAACTAATAAAAAATTGAAATCTGAAGGATCTAAAATATTTATTATTGCCTGACCTCTCTCTCTCACTCTCCATTGAATTGCTAACTTTAATCTAACCATCTTTAAAATTCTTTAATTAATTTATTCTATTAAAACAACAACTAATTTAATCGTGATAATTAAACAGTAATTTAAAATATAATTGATATCTAGCTTATATATATAGTACCTGGTAACCGAGCCACCGCTCGGTCATTAAACAAAAGTGATTCCTTATTATTGGGTTTGGCTGATAATATTAATACCTGATTCACCGATTCGCCATTCAAATAATTTAAACGAACATAAATTTAAAAAAAATTAGTCATGAAACATACACCCCTTTTAGATCATACATGGTTCACCGGGCTAGATCATTAAAAAAAATGTTTCCTAGGCGCTGTATGACGAAATTGATGACCTCATTTCATTTTTCTATATTAAATAAAGATAAATCTTCTAAACGTTTTGAAACAATTTCAAATAATTTAAATGTATCTATTAATACAATAAAAACAAATAGGCATATAACATAAATATTTTTAATTTTATTTTATTTATAATATAAGATAAGATGGCTGTGACGTCATGAAGGGCTGGATAACGTCATTTGCGACGTCCTATCTATTTAAATGAAGAAAAAATGAATGAAGATGATTTCTCCCGGAGATGAAACCAATACAGATCGATTTTTCTTTATAAATACTATCTATGGTGTGAATTTCAAAAAAATTGTTATAGCGGTTTGTGAGAACCCATTTATATATATAAATATAGATAGATAGATATAATTTTAGCTAGCATAATAAGATTAGATTAGATATATAAGAATATTTATTTTATGATTTTCATTGGATATATATTGAAAATACAATTTTATCAGTGGCGGACATTAATCATGTACCCACATATCCCAGTATATAAGAGTTCCCAAAATTTAGAAATATTAAAATTATTTTTAAGTAAATATTAAATCTTTATTTAAAAAATATTTTATGTATTTATTAAGGAATAGGTTTAAGATTAGGTTAAAAACTAACTTAGTATTTCGCTACGAATTTAAATTGTAATATTTTTCATATGATCATAATTTTAATTTGTGTATATAATTTAACCAAATATTTATGAATACTTTGTTTTTACCGACCGACGATAGTAAGGGAGGTATTGTTTTCACACCAAATTTCACATGTGGAGATTTTTTACATATCACCACGAATGTATTGGTTTTATTCTCGCGAAAAATCATTTTTATTAGTTTTTTTCTTAATTTAAAATTATATGACGTCATCCAGCCATTCATGACGTCACAGCCTGGTCTTACATATTGTACTATAAATAAAATAAAATTAAAAATATTGATGTTCTATACCTATCTGTTTTTTATTCCATTAATAGATATATTAAAATTATTTGAAATTGTTTCTGTAGCTGGAAATTAATTTATTTCAAACCGTCGGGTGGTTCAGACCTGGCCACAGGTCAACTTATTCTATTTGTAATTGTAAGTCTGCAGTTCTGTTGTTTCATTTAAAAAGAAAGTACAATTGCTAATTTTCTTTAATTTATATTTTTAAAAATTTGCAATAGGTAGTAACAGTGGGTAGAACAAAAAATAATTACATTTCCAATATGCAATATAGAACAAATATCAAGTGCTTAGGGGTCTCAGGTGACCTTCATCCAACACTGAATTTAATATAATTCAATAAATAATTTTAATCTATGGGACCTAGGGATTTTTTTTCAAGTACTTGACTTTTAAAGATAATATAATAAATTATATTATGACTTTAATTATTATTCTAGTTATAATTAGGGAAATGTATCCAATGTGAATTATTGTTATTAATGGTGTTTCATTTATACTGTACAGAGATTGGTATGTAAAAGAAAAGCATAATCATGTAGGGAAAATATCGTAAATGCGAAGGTTGGAGAAAGAAAAAATAAACCTCTCACCATTTGAAGGAGAGTTGAAAATGAATAATAATAGTTAATCTATTTTGATTTTTAGTTTTTTCATTAATATCTTTTTTCCACATCCATAATAGAATTCAATAGAATCGTTGATGTGAAAGTGAAGTTAATAGAATGATTTTATTTTTCGAAATGATTTGCTTTGGGAATGTTTGCATATGCATCGTTGATGAATTGGTGCAACGTATTCTTTGCGAGATGGAGAATGCTTCTCTGCGTATGAATGTTGAATCAAGGTCTCGTGTCCGAAGAATGGATCTGTTGGAGCACCACAAGCCAAAGCCTCGAGAGACATGCGTCATCTTGTTTGTGGATTTGTGCATAGCGCAGAAACATTGAAAAGTGAAGGGGATAATTTCGCTGCTAATTTGAATGCGTGTTTGTTAGTTATTCACTGATTGAAATTCCACGGTGTTTGATTCCCAACGCGAATGCCTGCCTAATTGTTTCCAAGATCAATTGCAAACCAATACCTGGAACCAAATTGCAATTGGTTAGTCGCTAAGATGCTGCCATGTCCTTTTGGACTTGCATTGCTCACAAGAACAAACAGAGAAGTGGTGATGAAGTATGATTTTTGGCTTTTTTAATTATCTAATCGAATCAATAGAATCAATAGGATTCTCCTTCATTCAATTGAAGATAATTCAATAAACGAAGAGCCAACTCGAAATAAAGCAACTTTATTAAAGATTCATCAGCATTTTTTTATATCCTCCAAATATACTACACTGAATTTATAAGAATCACCCTGCCCATTCGAACAAACATTTTCATAGATTACAATACATCAACGACATTCCATTTAAAGAAGAGGAAATAAATGAAGTATAATTTTTAATTAAAACAACATGGAATGAAATTTCAAGTTGATTGATATACAATATTTGGTGCTGTTGTTACACACACAAGGCCATAGCAATACAAAACTGCGCCTGTGGCAAAAACAAAACTCTCCCCCCCATCATCCGAACTTTTACTTGCAAAGCTTCCATTGCTGTAAATACAAGCATTAAAAAATAACAATCTAAATAGAAATACAGAATATGAAATAATCCTTGAAATTTTCAATTGGCATTATTTTACCTTCTATTGGAACATGAAATATTAAGATTATCTATCTATTATAATCGAACAATATTGTCTTGGTAGATTTTAGTTGGTTTGTTTATAGTTTCTTTTATAGATAATAAAATATTTTTAAATGATAGGGGTCCAAACTTGACTTGGTTCAGTATTAATTAATCGGATCGATCCACAACATGCAACAAATAAAATGATTTATTCCTATTTTATTTTTTTGTAATGCCTAGGACAATTTTTTAATGAATTCTATTTTTGTTGAACACCGGTTTGGCGGGCGCACCATTGGCTCCTTCTCTCCTAACTGATAACACGGCCCTGGCTACCCAATCTGCTCCACATCCAACTGCACTGTAGCTTTTTACTATCCCGCCAGAGATAGTATTGCGATCACGAAAATTTTCGATGTTGAGATTTTGATGTTTTTATACGTTTTGAAGGTTCCTGAATCATTTTCACTAAGGTTGAGAAAAATGTCTCTGTGTGTGTGTGTATGTATGTAGACAAGATTACGCAAAAACGGTTTGAGCTAGAATGATGAAATTTGGTACATGGACATTATTCAAAATTCATAGTTTTCTATCCACTTTTGAGAAATGTAGCTCAACCGGAAGAGGGTCATTACCTACAACGTTTTGATTTTTTTTCCTCTAAAGTGACCGTAAAAATAAAGATATATGTTTGATAATTTTTCACATGATTAATAATTGGATAAAACTGCTATATATAGAATTTCAGCTTGATTGAATCACTGAAAGTACCAGAATTAATTTTTTAACACTGCAAATCTCACGCGCCAACATGTGCCATGGTGCCATCAATAAAAAGCCAAACATGCGCTGGTTTAATATTTATTATTTATAATTTATAATTAATTACATTTAATTTAAATATAATATATTATGTTATTTAATCCAATTCAAATTGCGAGATAGTCGAGTAGAGACACTCCAGCTTATTTATTCCATGTACGATAGGAACGATTTACATAAGATATGTATATTCTCCTATCAAAACGATGGTTGTATTTAGCACTACGATAGTAAAGGAACGATTCGTATTCACTGAAACCATTGAATTAAAAAAATATAATCAACAATTTTAAACTCATTTTTCTTAAATATAATAACATACTTGAAAATCGGTATCATTTATTATATTAAATTCAATAAGTTATTCGAATTGAAATATCATAATTGCATTAGAAATGGAAAAGAAAAAGAATAGAAAATTATTTTTGAAATTGTACGAAGTTAAATCGATTTTCTATGGATCATTAATTTTTTTAAATATGCATTTTAAATATTAATATGAATATTTATTAATATTATTAATTTTATTTTATATTAAGTCATGGGAATATGCTAAATATTAAATCGAAATCATTAATAAAATATTGGTCTTGTTTTGGTTCTTTTAATTTTTCGCGTGAATTATAAAAAGGTTCTAGAACAAGAGTTAAGTGAACTGTAAACAACCAAAAGGCGCATAAATATTTATTGAAACTTTCAATAATAAGTTTAATTATTTGTTTAATTGTCAATAGATAAATTAATGTGTGAAGATAAAAGAATTATTATAAAAAAATTCTAACTTTATTTTTATATTTTATTTTAAAATAAATATTCCAATTTTTATTTTTATTTTATGAATAAAATAATAATAATCAATTATCTGAAATTTCATCAATCCGTATTTTTGAACCATTTTTACCATAATTATTATTACAATTTAATTCATAACTTTATTTATTTATTTATTTATTAATTATTATTATTGTTATTATTATTATTATTATTATTATATCCATTTTATAATGTATACTAGTAAAAGTCAATTTATTTTAATTTATTCTATCTTCTTGTTTGATTAATTGTTAATTATACTTTATTTCTGATTTAATTTTATTTAATTGATTTGGATATCTTCTATTTTTTATTAGTTGGTTCTATTATTATTTCATTAGAAACATTTCGTATTATTGTGGCTTCCACGGTTTTCTAGGAATTTGGATTTCAACATTTATCCATCCATCTATTTCCTTCCCCTTCTATCCCTTCTTTATCATTGAATATCATTAAACTTCGAGATCTACAAATATGCTTTTATGATTTGTATTGCTATATTCTTTTTCGATTCAATACTAGTTGTTCAGACCGTCTTTGTCACACTTTGCATCGAAACAAAGGACCCTTCCCCCTGTACCCACCAAGGGATACATCCTACTTTTTATTGAATTTGTATTTTATTTAGGTTTTCATTTATTTTGTTTCAATCCGTATATTAAAATCATCATTTCCCTTAAGTTTACTTATTTATTTTTTTAATTGAATCCACACAAAAATTAATTACATATCTTATTGCTTATGTAAAAGAGGGATATATATTATATATATAAATATTAAAAATAATAAAAATATTAATAAAAATAAATAATTTGAAATTTCTGAAATTTAACTGAATTTTATTTATTTGATATTCTAGCCTATTTGTGGCTATGGTACATACAATTCTATCTCTATCTATAGATAGAGATAGATAGATCTGTATATATGTATATATGTTAGTGCGTGGCTAACATAGCGCTTGGTCATCCTTAACCAACGTGAAGAACGCTGCAGCCATTATGATATGGGATTGCTTTGCCAGCTTTTACGTGCTTCGTTTTTTTTCATATCATTTGATCTCTTTAGAATCTCTTTTGTCCTCTTTCCCTCTCTCTCTCTCCTTCTCTCTCTTAGTGCGATAATGTATAATATTTAATAATAGAAAATTCTATCCACTTACACTGCAGCCTTTTAAAAAAAACCTATTTTTCTTTCTTTTTACTCAAAAAAAAACAAAAAAAACAAAAAAATTTGATAAATTTATATTTATCCGATTCTTAATTAATTGAAGATTAGATCTCCATCAATTGTCCTCTTATTGAGACTTTAATCATCCACGTTGTGGCTTTCGTCTTACCTCTGGGAATCCATTCTTTTAGCCATCCCCACTGGGAATTTATCCTGCTGTTCGTTTTCTTTCTTTTGGATTTTTCCCTCTGTTGTTGTATGGTCCGTGGGCGATAGTAGAATGTTCGATTGAGATACAATTTATTTATTTTAATGAAACCTAATTATTCAATTATATCACTATTTTAACAACAATTATAAAACTAGAAATTGATTAAATATAAAATGAATTGCATTCCACTCCTCCTTCCTAGCTACCGATTTCAACATTTTTATTTAAGTACTTATTTATTTTCAACAAACGATTGTACTCGTTATGGGGGTACATATCGATGACATGCTATATTACTCTACTTTTAAATGATAGAAAGAAAATTCAAAGCTCTTGGCCGCAGCCTCCAACCTTCCTGATTCTAAGCATCCAAACAAGTTTCTCGTTGGAGATGCCTAGAGATCATGCAATTCTTCGTTATGCATTCTCCACCTTTCATCGGAACCATATTTAAATAATACATAATCTAGATTGCATTTTGTATTTTGATATTAAGAATTGTTAAAAAAAATATGAAATTGTTGAAAACAGGAAAAAGAATCTCTTTTTAATGACGTAGTAAAAAATAGTTTGAATAGATCGAAGTTTTTTCTCTTCATTGCAAACCCTTAACCAACTCTTTCTCTCTCTCTCTCGATTTATTATCGTTTTCGATATAGCAAGGAACACGAAAACAAACACCCTGGTAAAGTTGATCATTCATTGATTATATTCTATACTAAAATTGAATCCACCTAGATATTGGAAAAGTAACTTCTCTTAACGTTTTTTTAAGATCAAAATAATTAAAAAATTCATACCCAAATATATTATAATAATTATCTTATTTTCGAAAATCAAATACTTAATTAAAATTGAACTGAATATAAATAATAATAATAATAATAATAGGTAGATAATAAAAAGAAAATATACATATTTTAATTGAATCTCTTAACATTGTTACCTTCAGACTGATACGTCACAAGCAGAGACCGTCACAAATTTATATTATATATATATATATATATATATATATATTTTGACTGATTAATTTTATATATATATATATTTTGACTGATTAATTTTATATATATATATATATATAAATATATATATAATTTTTAAGTCGTATTGATTGACACATTAAATGAGCATTTATAATAATAATTTTAAAAATCGATTCTTTGACTGATGCCTAAACAATCGAACCATCATCCATTGCTAATGTACAATGGAATGAAAATGGCAATCCAATTTTTCTCTTTCCCATATTAAAAATAAAAGTAATTGAGAAGGCGAGCAAATCAGAGAAATAGACAACGACGACAACGACTGATTGAGATTTACGTGCATCACCATTTGGCAATGAGCTGGAACACCTTCTCTTTTCTTTTTGCAAATTGTGAAAATCTGAATATCATTTAGTTTAACGAAGCAGAAAAGGCACTAGCGCTTAACTGACACCATTTATTCTTAATTTTATATTTTGTATTTTTTTTTTTTTTTGTATTTTTTTTTTTTTTTATTCCCTCCTCCTACTATTTCTATCTTCTCAATAAACGATCTTTTTAATAAATGAATTGTTTGGCAATGGGTTTCACCTCCTCCATCCCCCTGGATTGTTGATTTAAATATCATTCCAATCACAAATATTGTATTTATTAATTGAACAAGGACCATGAATTTGACAATTGAATGCATCGATTCTCGCCACTGAAAACTCTTTTGCTCTTCTCTAAAAAAATAAACAAATCAACAACACGAGGAGGATATGTTTATTTTTTCTTTTAACTGATCGCATATTATTCTTATATTTTTATTTTTGATTGCAAGATAAAGAATTTGTAATTAAACAATTTTATTAAAAAAAAACAATATTTGAACAATATAGATGCGAATCGAGTGCTTAGAGAAGGGTTTAGAGGTGGGGGGGGGGCTGGGGAGAGGGGGATGGAAGGGATCGGGGGTTGGTTGGTAGTGGAAGCCTTTCATCGACATTCCACTCGTTGCTTTCCTGAAATTCAATTTGACAATTTGTATTTTATTTATTTTTGAACGAAGAAGAAAAAAAAATAATCATTGACACACACCCAGACAAGATCTCTCTCTTTATCACACACACATACACACACACAATCTATCAATCCATATCCAAAAATATTCACTAGCCAGATTGATTAACTTTATTGAATTTTTGTTTTCGATTATCCAAACCCTTCTGGATGCTATTCAACAATTGATTTTTCTAAATCTGAATCTGTACTTCTCGTTGTCTCGTTTATCCTCATTAATAATTAAGAAGAAGACGAAGAAGAAGAAGAAGAAGAAGAAGAACTGGACATAACGAAAATCAACGTATTCGCAATAAGGATTGTCCTTATTCTAAGTTAAGCTACCTTGAAAACTGCATTATTTATTGATTCCTAGTATTCCTAGTATTCCTAGTATTCCTAGTATTCGATATACGATATCCATAGATAATGTATAATAATTGAAATAGGTTAGTGATGAGTACCCTTTATTTAACAAATTCATTTTCCATATTTTTTTTTTCTTTTCTCTTTAGTTCCAATCCAATCCAAGAAAAATTTTTCTTCTTCTTTTTTATGTCCATTACTAGCATGATCGTCAACCACCCCAACTTCTCCTTCCCCTTCTCTCCGTATGTTCTCTCTTTCATTTGTCGGTAATGGTTAAAATAATGATCATTAAGAATGATACACGATTTTAGTTAAATTCTCGATCTGATTCTCCTCACGATGCTCGTTCCCTACGTATGTATCATTAGGTGATTCGTCACGGTGGGAAGCACATAGGTACATACAATTACCTGGCGGCCGCAGCCTCCTCGGGTCTTGTTCTGTATCCTGGTCCCCTCAGTCCTTGGCCTTGTCCCGTGTAATAATCCCGGCATTCGCTCGCTCACGCACACCACCACCACGCATCGATATCCTCTCCTCATCATGCAATTTCTTTTATTCTAGATAGAAAAGAGCTCAACGGGATGAAGAGAGGAAAATAAAAAAACAGCCATGCTTGAACAGATTGCTTGATGAGATGGAGAGATTTCAACAGCCTTGGCTTTGGAAAAAACAAAATGTTATTTAATTCATTTTAATCTATAATACATTTATTTTTCCATAAGATGCTTTTTCTCAGGGTCAAACCTTCAAAATGAATAAACACATTTTTTTTCTATAAATTACGTTGCTGGTCCCTTTTGGAAATAATTCCTATTTGATATAGCATTACATGATTCATTGGAGGTCGACATACAAGCTGACTCACCCACTTTAGGTGAATTTAAACAATAAATATCATTTCAAGTTGTTTCGGTTAACGAGAAGAAGAACATCTTGAATTTCAGGGGGTTATCATAAAATATCGAAGAAATATTAATAAATAAACAACGCTTCTTATAAAAATGCTTTATAAGTACCTACTATAGTTACAAATTAGATCATTTCTTCTTAAAAAATATAGAATCAAAAAATGTCCTGGTATCTATTCTATTTTTAATTTCGGTGACCTGAACTCCGTTAAAACGGTTTAACCATGAGAAACACGATTCTATCGGTCTTCCTACCCTAGGGTGTTATTGGAAAAAAATATCGAAATCGAAAAATTGAATTTATTGTACCTCCCTTATCAGATAATGTTTATCAATTGGATTGATTACAATGTTTTGATTTTTATATTTTTAGTTTCATGTTGATTAATTTCATTTACTAAAAAAAAACAACCAATAAAATGATTTTTCCCATAATTGAACTTTCCCTAGAATATTAGGATTAACTTAAAACATTATTTTTATCTTTTTTGATTTATATCATATAGGATTAAAATAAAAATTTTAATTCTTTTTTAATAATTGTTCGTGTGTGAAATTTCCAATCTGTTTCAATAGTCTATTATTTATTTATTTTTTATGTAAAACAAACTTGGATTTATTTAAAATTAGCTGTTCAACCTACCCTCCATCATTTTGCCGTCAATGGAATATAAAATTTAAACTATTTTTAACGTGACCCAATGGATCTTGTTTACACTATATTCTTTTATCACTAGATCTCTACAATCTTTTGTTGTTTTTCTTTTTAATTTATATTTTTGTCCTCATTCTTATATTGCACCCACAAAAGAAAATACTAATTTAATTTAATAATGTAATATCTAATTCAATGTTTAATATTAAATTTTATAATCTAATTGAATCACTACTTTTCTCCCTTCTCACTCAATCACCATTATGAAACAAATTTTTTCACTCTTTTGTACCAATTGTCCAGTTTATTCTCAGTGAAGATCTTATATAAATTTATTCCTAGATAAAATTTAAATTTTTTTTAAATTTTATTTAAATAATTAAATAAATTTTAAAAATGAATATTAGGGATATAGGGAGAAGAGAAAATTATTATTATATGAAAGGTGCCATCTTCATTTCCAAGCCTATATTATATAATGAATGAATTAAAAAAGTATATAAAATTAAATTGGAATGAATGAATAGAATGCAATAGAATGAAATCTAGAATTTGGAAATTCCGGTATTGTATTGTTATTGTGATTCTGAACCAATCATTGGGGGTGAGGGGATGAAAGACTAGTGAGCATGCTCGTTGGTTCTTCGACCCTTTCCCTCTCCCCTCTTCCCCTTTCCCGGTCCGCCTTCCAGAATCCTTTCTTTCGTTGAGATCTCCGAAGTTTTTCTTAGTTGCCCGGCGGTGGTGGTGTCCAATTGATATGGACAGTTGACTGGCCAAATGTTTGTTGGTTCTGCAAGTTGGAAGCGAGCGACCAATCGATCGTGGCCAAGAAACTAAGAGGCAGCCCCGAGGTCCGGCCTTGCGAACTCAGGGCTGGAGGCGAAGGCTAATTCGGCCCGGCCCTCGACTTCCTAAACTAAATTTAATGATTTCAAGTGAAACATATTCATGCCGTGTAAATTCAATATTGTAGTAAGGTGTAAATTTAGAATTTCCATACACTTTGCCCAAAACTTGTTAATGAACGATTGTTAATTCAACCAATTATTCAAGTCTTCTCGTATACCTTCGTGTTTATCTGTCTATTATTTATTAATTGTATATGATAAGAGCTAATTAATTTTAATATATTATTATACAACGATAGAAATAAATTAACAGGTATAGGTAATTAGGAAAATGGATGAGGAGTAGGAGGGGGGATATTTATTGTGTTTTCTTGACTTTTTCATTTGTTAATTTTCATCCTTTCTTTCTAATGAGAGTTATGGATATATTATTATTATTATTATTATTATTAATATTATTATTTTAAAGGAGTAGAATATTTCTCAGGAAACCAGATGAAGATGATATCTAGAGACAAAGGAATCAATCAACTTGAGAGAGGAGAGTAGGTAAGGTATGGTGTGGTGGGGGTGGGGATGGGGATGGCGATGGGGGGGGGGTGAAATGCAAACGTCTCTCTAGCTATCAACGTATGCTGTTGTCCTGAGCCAAATTGGATTGGATTGAAGAAATATTCTATATTGGACTTGGCAATTAATCTACCTACGTGGCTTTTTTATTTTTTATTTTTATTTTGTGAAAGGCTAGAGCGAGTGTAACGGCTGTCGTGACGAAACGTCACGAGAACACGGTTGGATGCGTGAGCAATGATTGTAGTGCGTGCATCCGGCTCTGTCCATGTGCGATACCAGAGGAAGGAGATCAACCGATGGATGGTCAACAGCCACCACTCCAATGCCGTCTAAGCTTGTCACCCATCTAAAAACCAAAACCATACTCGAAATAGCAAAAAAATAAAATAAAATAAAATAAAAATCATCCACTTAAGTCCGCCAATTAAAAGAAAAAAAAAGAAACAAACTTCAATGCAATTACTTTTAACTTGAAAAATAAACTTTTCAGATTAATCCAATACAATCTAATATATCAGCGGTAAATATTATTATTAATTTATATGTATCTATAAAAATTAATCTGTGCTTACAAAAATATATTATGTAAGGTAATTTTTAAAAAAAATTATAAATAATTAAATAAAAACATTTTAACAATTTCTATCATATTCAATTTCTATAAAAATTTTTTTGTTTTTTCTTTATTCTCCACATCTTCATAATTTTGATGAAATCACAGTGGATTATTGAAGGTATAAAAATAAATTACATAATCCTTGTGTATTCCCATAGAAACTTAAAAATAGAGAAAGTTAAGCAAATCTGAGTCACGTGGCTCGTATGAATGAAGAAGAGAAAAGAGGGAAACTTAGAGAGGACAACTAATAAATTAACAATATAAAAAATAAGAAGAAAGAATGAAATTAGGAGAAGATAAGAATTAGATGGAGATGGCTTAAGATAAGAACGATTGAAGAAATGTGAATGGTCCCTGAATCATTTTCACTAAGGTTGAAAAAAATGTCTGTGTGTATGTTGGCAAGATTGCACAAAAACGGTTTGAGTCAGAATCATGAAATTTGGTATACCGGCATTATTCAAAATTCGTAGTTTTCTATCAATTTTTGAAAAATGTATCTCAACTGGAAGAGAGTCATTACCTAACACGTTTTTTTTCCTCTAAAGTGACCGTAAAAATAAAGCTATAGGTTTGATAGTTTTTCACATGATTAAAAATTGTATAAAACTGTTATATATAGAATTTTAGCTTGATTGAATCACTGAAAGTACCGGAATTCATTTTTTAACACGACTGCAAATCACGCGTCATCACGTGACGTGGTGCCATCCACAAAGAGCCAAACACGCGCTGATTTAATATATATTTATTAATTTTAATTTATAATTTAATTAATTAAATTTAATTTAAATATAATATTATTTAATTAATCCAATTCAAATTTGCGAGATAGTCGAGTGGAGACACTCCATATTTTTATACAAAATAATAATAAATATTTGAAATAATAAGTTTTAGACTATATGTCGTCACTTTTAATACTTTTAATAATTTTTTGTTTTCTCTGGATCTAAACTCATGTTATTGTTAAAATTCAATGTATTTGACGATTCGATCTCTTCATCCTGACTAAGAAAGCAAGCTATTGCTATTGCTATTGCTATTGCAACCTATTTAGAGAAATTATTATTATTATTATCAAATCGATCTCCGTTAATTGAGTAACCTTAATATGGATAAATCAAATCCTCACCTGCCATCATTAGGGATGTTTCATGCCTCCTTGAATTAGCCTCTTATGAGGGTTTTTATCAAAATTTAATTTCTTGATTTTCTTTTCAAAGAGCCTTAATAATCATTGGAAGATAATTGGTGAACGTTTCAAGCTCATTTTCCATTGCACTCGTCGACAAGTAAAGTGATCAAAAACCCCATCAAGGTGATGTACAATTATAGAGATAAAAAAAATAGCACGAACAACTATAAAATAACGCCTTTTAATGATTGGGAAAATAAGTCAAAGGGGACAAATGATTTTCAGTAACGACCATCACCGTTGAACCACATCCTAACGGCACGTTGCTCTGCGAACAGTCAACCATCAATTAGTTAATACGGATTATTAAAAAAAAAAAATTGATAATTATCTATTTTAAATTAAACAATCATTTCTCTTAATCACATTTACAAATTTATGTAATAGCTTAGAATTTAAAATTTTACCGAGTCCAACGTTTCATGGACTGGAAAAATAAAATATATTTTTAAAAAAGGACTTATCTTCTCCATATATTGATTAACTATTAATATATATATATATCCTTCTGATTGTATGTAATCAATAGATGGAATTTATATCCATGATGTACCACCCTCAAGAGAGCTCGTTCAAAAGAGAATACAATTCTCTCTCCAATTTTAAACTATTCAAATAACCAATAAAAAATTAATTGAATTTTATTATTTAAATTATCATTTCAATTTAGTAATGTGAATACTAATTTTTAATATTTTAGTATATATATTAAATTTATTTTTCTTTATTTATTAGTTCTTTGATATATATTTTATTCACAAATAATTGTTCTAATCAAGTACCAGGTGCATTTCATAAAAACTCTTGGTTGGTTTTCTTTTGGACTAAGTTTGACTAAGTCAGTTTGGGGTAAATTATCTTAAAATGGGGTACGTTTATTATGAAGATTATTCATTTTTTTATTTATATCTTATTATACATGACTAAAATAAAAAAAACACATAATTAAGTTAGCGATTAAAATATCGTACTAAACAGTCCAGAGAATTGCAAATCAAAACCGGTTGTATCCAACAGATAAATAAGTAATAAATACGTAATCTATAATATAAAACATTTTTAGGAAAAAATTTAAATTCCATTGATTTTTTTAAAAATTTTCATTTATTCTAATAAAGTAAATCAATAATTTGTTACATTTGAAATAATTGGTTTATAGAAAAAATAATAATAATAAACAGTAAAAAGAGTTGAATTGAAATGAAATGTGTCAATATTCAACATTTCAATTCATTCGTTGGATAATCAAAGCAAAAGTGATTAAACTTTATTGGTATAAATTAGTAATATATAATAAAATGTTAATTGTATACTAAATTAGTAGACTAAATTTATCTATGTTTATATTATTATATAATTTATAATATAATAATAATATATAATTATATTATATTATTATTTAGTCTGCTAATGTAGTATACAATTAACATTTTATTATATATCACTAATTTATATATATAAGAGATTAATAAAATAAATAAAGGCACGAATTAATATCGTGTCGTTAATTTCTTAAAGTAGATTCTATCAGTACCATGTATCAACTTGGGAGACCACCTAAATTCAGAATTGAGAAGAAACTAAAGAAAAATTTCAACTAGTTATATATACTATATCAAATATAAAAATAAAAATTATTTTCACCTTGAAATTACTCAACTATGCATTTCTTCCAGATGATGTTCTATAAAATAAATAATTGTCGGGGGGGGGGGGGGGGATTAATGAATTTTTCAATTTTCAATTTTTTATTATTACACCTATTATTTTTCTCCAATTTCGCGAAACATTAATCCAATTTGATTTATATTTGAATTAGTCCCATTAGCTTTTGTGGAAATTCAAAACAAATGATTAATATCCAAATGTTAGTGGCAATATTTGAGAATTTAGCTGATGGCTTAGCAAGAAAGGTACATAGTGATCATTCTGACTGTATCGATTGCCCCCTGGTATGTTCCTCTGGCTGGCTACCTGTCAAACTATTCGATTTCAACCACAGTTGCTGAGCATGCTAAATTTAGGGATATCAAGGCCCATCCATCCGACCACATAAGCCCCTGGAACGGACGCCCTCATTGTTATTAAAATTGATGCCAAGTATAAATAATTACTACCTTAGCAAGATCCCTCGTAATTTAACTTTTTCTCAAGTAAAATCACCTTCCTAAGTGAATCATTAATACCATTTATCATTTTAATTTCAGATAACAACGTTGAAATGAAAATGAATAACAAAAAATATTTAAAATGGAAAAATTAATGAGGCTACCTATCATATAATAAAGAAAACAATTAAATAATAAAGAAAATGCAAATAATATATCATTAACATAGGAAATAAATAATTATCAATTTCATATGATATTTATATATATATAAATATATATATTACTTTTTCTTTAAATAAAATATATATATATATATATATATATATATATATTTACTTAACTTTCTTTATATTCATTTCCTCATTATATTTAATTATTGATAATAAAGTTGGGAATAAAATTACCCACCTATATATATAGAAAAGAATATATAAGAAATATAATAAAATAGGTTTGTTCCTATTCTTTGTAAACTCCTAAACCCAACATGGACAAACTTTTGAAGGGGAGAGCCTGGTAAAGTAAAAAATCAACAAGGCGGCCGAAAAAAAATTAAACATAGCATAGCATCGGCTTCTAATGCTATTTTTGCGAAGGCGCTCTTAGAAGTTAGTACCTATAGAAATGTATTTATTTGTGTAAGTTAAACTTTTATAATTTTTTTTTAAAGTATTAAATATTTGATTTATATTATGCATATAAACATGAAATATTAGAGAACGGAGTGGAGGGGGGGGGGGCGCCCCCCTGTCTAGACATGAACAAAGACTTCGGCTGTTTGATCGGCTATTGATATTCAAAAGCTCAACTGTGAATGTTACAAACAAATCGGTTGTATTGTAGAAAAAGAATGAACTGAAATATACCTATAGATATATATAATTTATATATAAAAATGGATTTCAAGAAATAACAATTATGCAAAAAAGTAAATTATTATTAGAGTGTGAAGTGAATAAGGACGATGGCTTCCCCCATCTAATTCTCTCCTCCTCCCTTTCCTTCCCTAAGAAGGTTAACTCTTTAACCCAGTGATTCCCAATCTGTGACCCACAAAAAAATTTTCAAATACTTGAAATTTTTGTTTCTAAAAAAAAAGGTAAGATGATTTTGTGGGGAAACTTTTTAACATTTTCGATAATTTTTTAAATTTTTTTCAAAATTGTTCTTTGAGTTGCTCTGAAACCTTTCCGATGGGGGGAAGAAAAGTTTTCCAATTTTTCAAGAGAGTAAAAATTTATATAACAATCGGAGCCTCGGAAAAAATCCGATTATTTAGAGAGCCGCAAACCAGAAAAATTTGGGAACCTCTGTTCTAAGATATAATTTCCACCTGACATTTTTCTAACTATCTGATTTTATACACTAATCATTAACCATTTGATCCTCTCTGGTATCAATAATATTAGGTGTTGGCGATTGGCTCATTTGTCCTTTGACCCCGCGCTCTTCTTTTATTCTCCCACCATTTCACTGTTGACCATAAAAATTCGCGACTGTATAAGAGAGTTAGATTCTATATGCGCTAAGAGGAAATCAGACTTTGACTTTAATTGAACTCTTTTTTTATTTTATTTTATTTTATTTTTTCTACTTCAAAGCAACCTTCATTCGGTCGAGCTTGAATTTTTCTGCTCCATTCTCCCCCTACCTAGGATGGATGTATGTATCAAGTCGGTCGCGATTCACTTCATTCTGAGAGGTTCGACCATGGAAATGTTCACAGTTGAATAGTTAAGAGTATGGAATGCCGTTACAATTACAATAAAAAAAAATAAAAAATAAAAAAAGACACTGCAAGCAGACAATTCTCCTTTACACTAAACTTGAGAGCGTTTCGAAATGATATAGCCTATACAAAAAAATTTGACAAGAAAATCAACCACCATACTATTTTTCACTTTTCACTTGAATATATTTCATTCATTCGTTTTATTGATGGAGTTACGGATGACATGAACAATCCAATGGTCCTGCTCCATTTCAAGGGATACCGTTTATTTATCGATGGAATTTGGAAATTTACATCGAATTCGCAGAGGAAGTGTCACCTGCACGACTCATAAAACTAAAACGATTAGCGAAGGTTTTAAAAAAATACAATAAATAAAAAAAATTCACAAGACAAACTTGAATTGATATAATTTTCAATTTAATCTCCATCGATTCAGTTATCTATTTCATTTTATTATTCTATTCAGAAATAATAATTATCAATGGGTGTATTGAAGTAGCCATGTTGGTAGTTTATAGCAGCAAGTATATATAACATTTGTTTTAAAAATAATCGGATCTCATTCCAATACAATTTTCGATGAATAGGCAAATATAAAAAAAAATATATTAAATTAAAATAAATTGGAAAATATGAAAAGAAAAAACAAATAGAAATCATTTTAATTGTAATCTTCATTTTTTCAAAATAAATATCCATCTTTTACTGTTGCTTGAAAGTTCTTGAAAATTTTCGTTATCGCAATACTATCTCTGGCGAGATAGTAAAAAAGGGTCTTCATTTTACAGATAGATAATTACATTTTCTAATATAATAAATAACTACCATTTTCCAAATATAAGATTATTAATAAAATAATAAATTAGTAGGGGATTATGTGAAACTACTCTCACTTAGGACATGATCCAAAAAATTGTTGCTATATTCACTTAATTATTATAATTTTTATTTAATTATTTATTTATTTTTTTATTATTTATATCTCACTGTGATAATATTTCATTATGGTATCGAACTTGAAAATAAACTGATAGAATGAATGGGAAGAAATAGGGGGGGGGAGGAGGAACAAATTCCGTTCACAAGCGTTCCGCCCACAGTTAGTGGATAAAAACCTGTGGCTCAGAGGAATAAAAGAGGGTTAGCAAACAACATCCATTGCAAGTAAAAATTTCAAGTGAACTGATATATGATTTCAAATTTTCTATTTATTAAATATTCCATTCCAATTATAATTTAATTAACCTTTTAAGCTTAAGAATACTTCAACGGTATTTCGTATATATAAAATATAACAGAAATAATATTCATGATAAATTGTTTTTGTATATATAAATAGATATTATTATTATGATTATTAATTTATTTAGCTTTTGATATTTATATTAAAAAAAAATAAATAAAATAAAACATTTGAATCCTATTTGATAAATCTTTATCAATTTCTATACTTAAGCGTATTTTCTTATTTCCTTTCAACGAGTTAATAATATTAATATCAAATATTAGAAACACTTTACTTAGTAGATAAAATCTATGATACGCTTGAAAATCTTCTAAATGGATGGAATTGGACGATCTTGTACCACGTTAGTGAATTAAAATCAATGAGACGTTCTTCTTCTCCTTGGTTTGCCAAGTTGAAAAAAAAGAATCCGGGACATTCTCCTAGGTGAACATCACCTGGCATGTGCACCGATCAAAAATAGTTTTTCAATGGAATTGAACTTTGTCACGGTTACCCGAAGCGTATCCTCATCCACGGAGGATATCGTTGCTGTTTCCCTTGTGCTACGTTTTTTCTCTCTTCCCACGCACGTTGCTTTACAGGCCGATCGACGAAGCTTAATTCGTGTGAATGAATTCCGTAATTCCGTTTGTTGGACTGGGCAACAGTTGCCCATGGGTTGTTTCTATTTTCTATTCTCCGTGTCACATTGGTTGTTAACAAAATGCGTGAAGAATGAGAAATAACAATAACAATAACAATAATAATAATAATAATATTAATAATAATAAATTAAAGATTTTAAGAGAATTTAAAGTTTTAAGGTTCACTAAATTCAAAAATATAATTTTTAGAAATTTATAGGAGTGCCACTAGGATATCTTAACGGTCATTATGGTTAGATTAATATCTTTTTATTATTATAATAATTTTACAAGTATTATACGAAATAAATCATATATATTCAATAAAATATAAATTATGTAATATTATGAGAATTAATGTTTGGCATTAAAATCGTTTAACCAAGAATCAGTTTATTATGATTTTTTTTTCAAATTCAAATTTAATGATTTTGATTAAGCAAAATAAATTTTTTATTGGGGATATCCTTAACATACGTATTTTTACATCCCTTTACGCACAAACCAAAGTGCTTTTTACTATCTCGCCAGAGATAGTATTGCGATCACGAAAATTTTCGATGTCGAGATTTTGATGTTTTGAAGGTCCCTGAGTCATTTTCACTATAGAAGAGAAAAATATCTGTGTATGTGTGTGTATGTATGTAGACAAGATTACGAAAAAACGGTTTGAGCTAGAATCATGAAATTTGGTATACGGGCATTTTTCAAAATTCGTAGTTTTCTATCCACTTTTGAGAAAGGTAGCTCAACCGGAAGAGGGTCATTAACTACAACGTTTTGATTTTTTTTTTCATTCAAAAATGACCGTAAAAATAAAGATATAGGTTTGATAGTTTTTCACATGATTAAAAATTGTATAAAACTGCTATATATAGAATTTCAGCTTGATTGAATCGCTGAAAGTACCAGAATTAATTTTTTAACACTGCAAATCACGCGCCAACACGTGACGTGGTACTCTCAACAAAGAGCCAAACATGCGCTGGTTTAATAAATATTATTTATTAATTTTATTTGATAATTTATAATTAATTAAATTTAATTTAAATATAATAAATATATTATGTTATTTAATCCAATTCAAATTGCGAGATTCTTTTCCATTTCTTTTTCAATATTAGAAAAAAAAAATAAATGAAAAAATGCTATTTATAGAAGTTTTATTTTTATGCTTTTTTTCTACAATTCTGTTTTTGTTTACATTTTGTTCTTTAAAAATAGAAAAATCAAAGTCTGTATAGGTGATTTACCACATTACACATAAATCTTATTTAAAAAGAAATATTACTTAATTAAATATCATTATTTATTTTCAAATATTAAGTAAAATTCTTTATTATATATATATATATATATATATATATAACTATATGTTTAAATTCGAAAACCTATATATATTTATTTATTATTTCATTTTAATTATCTATCCTATTAGATATCATAAGAAATTCAATCTTATTTTTTTATCCATTAATTATAATTCTTTCTTTTGATCTTAAAACTAATTATACTTCATTTGGATATATTGCATTATTTTTCTTTATTATCAGATGTCATAAATGAAAGGTGTTTGCTGCTTGTCCTTGATTTTTATTTGTCTATTTTAAAAATTCAATCATCTTTACTATATTATATGTTTTTAATTATTATTTTTCATTTTTATTCGTTTAATAATAATAATAATAATCATTTTGATGATTTTTTTGTTCTATTTTCTTTTTTTTTCTGTTTTCTTGAGTGTACTATATTTAAGAATTCTTTTTTATTTATGATATTTATTCCGTTTTATTTATGTATTTATTTTTTATTTTAATAATATGGGACATTTCTCGTGGAAAGGACACCAGGTCTTCTAAATGCTTTGAATCAAGGTAGGATTTGTTTGTTTGTTTGTTTGTTTGTTTGCTTTTTTTATGATTCCAAACTGTCCTGAGTATCCCTTAATGACTGGGGTATATAAAAAAAGATTAGGTAGTAGATCGTGGTGATGGTGGGGGGTTTGGGGTTTGGGGATAGAGAGAGAAGGGTGGGTGTGGGGGGTGGTGTGGGAAGAACAACCAACAATAAGTGGCGGGAGAAATGAAGATGAAGTAGTAATTTTGTAAAGTTGCTCTAACAAATCTAATGGTTGAAGATTGTCAACTGGAATAACTTGAACAAGCCATTTGAATAATTCGGCGAGTCTTTGTGTTTCTGTCTGTCTATGGGGGAGCTCGCCCGGGATGCTGAGATGCCGGACCAATTAATACATCTCCTTCGCGAGATGAAGTCCTTGCTTGCCTCGGCACCCCCGAGTCCCTCCAAGGTGGTGGTCATGCTCGGAGTAATCGATAACAGTGCATGTGCTGGTTGCTTCTGGCTAGATGACTTGAGGAACTTGCTTACTTAAGTGATGGCTGAACAAGAGACAATCTGCCTGGAGAAAGCGAGAGGGAAGTCGAGCCCGGGATTCCGCCGGCCTCAGCCTGGACGCCGCCAACGGGTTACGGGGGGCCAGGGTCCGGGGCGGGGCCGAAGACGGGCCCGAAGACGGGGTCCGGGGGCTGCCACGACACCAGCCCACTTTCTTTCCCTGCTCTCGCCCTGCTTCTTGATCATTTCTCTCTCACTCGCGCCGACGTCGGCTCTTTACCCACCGGCCATTCATCCCAATCGATACCATAATTATATGTACATGATGGTCTCGCCGGTAAAAGCGGGCACCCGTGCGCGCCAATCCAACCCACCCCCAACTCCTTTCTTCTTCCATCTCACCTCCCACATCCCATATCCCTCTTTCCCAATCGCCTAATCTACAAGCAAGAGAAAAACAAAAAATCAGCAGAGAAATTCCATTTTTTCAAGTCGCTTTCTTTCCATTGGGAACAACCTGAAACAACCTCCCTTCTCACGGAGGTTGCCATTGGATTCATTCGAAGAATCAGCATTGGCGGCCGCCGCGTGTTGGTTTTATCCTCCAACCGCGTGCGAATAGGAAAACACGGACGTCAATTAGAAAAGTCGATCAAGTCATGGAAAATTGTAGTAGATTTATCGTTTGGGATTCATTTCAAAATTATCCTATAAGGATTGAATTAAAGATCCATCATTAGATAATATTAGGATCGATCGATATTTTATAATTTATAATGAATTCAATTACCTAGCATATTAAATTAATAATAATTAACATTGAAAACGAAACAATTGGAACCATTACAGAGAAAAATGCTTTCAACGTCACACCAACAAATATTATTATTATTATTAAAGAAAATTAAAGAAAATGGATATATAACGACATCTAAAGAACAAATGAAATTGAAATAAAACAATCCAAAATATAGATTTTCATTTATTGGCGATTTTTAATTTTAATTTCAATTACACCTTTCATATGGACATGGTTGCAAATGATTTACGTGCGAATAAAAAAAAAAAACGGTGGTAATAAAAATTCACATAGAACACAATTTCGATAATATAAAATATTGGATGCACTAAGAAAAATCGAAAAGAATATCAATGCGTTATCGAAGAGGAACAATCTAAAGGAGGGGTAGAGAGTCTCCTAAAACTCGTTGTCTTTTCTTAAAAAAATACAACCTATCTATCATTGGATAGATATCTTTAACGATGATAAATGAAATGAAATCCGGAATATACGAATAATAGTTGCTCCCCCTCCCCATAAAAGGAAAATATTTTTTTTATAATTTTTTTAATTCTTACAATTTAAACATTTAATATTTTATTTTATTTCATAAATAACAATACAATATCATATATACTTAGGGTGACCAAACGTCCAGTTTTTCCGGGATTGTCCCGTTTTTAGGTGCTCTGTCCCGGCGTCCCGAAAAAAGTCTTCGAGACAGCCTATTGTCCCGTTTTTTTTAAATATGTAGGAGATTTTGTACTTTTTTCTAAAATTTTTTCAATTTGGTTCTAAAAAAAAATTTGTGTTGAAATATTTTAATTTATATTGTCATGTTATAAATAAAAATGGAACCTAAAAATATAAAAATTATAATATTAATAATTTTTAATTGAAACGACTTTCACAGTTGCTAAACCAGCATCAATTTCAATGTCAAAAAATTCTAATAACATTGTAACAACTGAAATGTGCACAAACAATTATCAAATCTTTTCAATTAACAATCATCGAAATTATAATATATATTTTTAGATTATGATTTATAAGTTAAGATTTCATTGGAGTTTGTAATATCTAATATCTTAAAATATTAAAATGTTATAAAACGAGTGCTGACTAATTTATATTATATACTTTATTGTAGTTTATATAATTAAAATATAATTGAGTTGATATTGTAGTTTTAGAATTTTAACAAATTTGAGATCGCATTATCAAAAATGAATTGGAGGATAAAACTTGGTCATACACCCACATCACTTCCATGTGGAAATATCATCTTAATCTACTCTTATTTCTTTTCCAGCTTTTGTTTTCTCACATTTGTCTCCAAGTTTTTGGTTTTACATTCACCTGAGAGAGAATGGCAAAATGCAAGATGATAAATAAAATATATTTTTAATGTTATAATTAATTAATATTATAATATATTGAGAGAGCAATTCAAATTAGAATCACGATAATTGCATTAGTTATTAATGAGCAAAACAATAATACATATTGGCTATCAACACAATTGGTTAATTTAAAAAATATATTTAATGCTAGAATAAGTCTATAAGAAGAAGAAGAAGAAGAAGAATGATTCCTAATGATGAGCTGAGAGACAGGTTATCCGTGTGGGATGAATTCCCTCTCCACACCGTCCGAGCCCAATCCCATATGACATCGATTGGGATGGGTGAAAGTTTTCCAGCAATTTGCTGAGAAAGGGAGCTAAAATCGGATAATAATAAGAATAATATAATGTAAAGTCTTCAATGAATGAAGAACAAAAAAAAAGAGATACACACACATATTGTGAAACTTGGAATTGATTAATTATTCAAAGGTAAAACCAGATTATTGTTAAAGTATAAATTCTCTCTTTGCTTCTACTTAATTAGTATAAGCCGCCCTAACCTTTCCATTACATTAAAAATATTTGAATCTGAAACTCGAAGGGAAATACAAATTAATACTTTAAAACCTACGATATCTCAATTTTAGACTTATAATTTTCCATTTATATATTATTATTTATCCTTATTTTTTTTTTGTTTTTTTTTTTTTTTGAAGAACACTAATAGTTTGATTTTCTAAAAAAATCATTAAAATTTTAACAGTAAAAATTAAAGTCTAAGTTTAGCAATTGTTTTTTGTTTTATTGGTTGTTAAGCGTGACCCATGTTTTAGGGGATGAAAATATTTTCAAGGCTTTGAAATCAGTGTATTAATCTGTATAAATAATCACTATTATTAATGTTGCTCTTTTCTAAATATTCTTCAAGATTCCTTTAGATATACAGTAATTGAAAACATCAAAGAAGATTTCAAGTGTTTTGCTACAATTTTTCTACTTATCCCTAAAAGAATATAGTCTAGATCAGGGACTTTTTGTAATTTGATTGTTTTTTGCATTAGATACATTTAAATTATTTGAAATTGTTTCTGTAGCTGGAAATTCATTTATTTCATTTTTAGTTCTATGATATCTAATATTATCATTACAGATTAGAATTAAAAACCGATTCTTAATATAGTATATTGGAATCTGGATTTTTTATCATTCTTATTTAAAGTAGTTTTTGGTTTTAGTTTAAACTTATTTATAACTAATTGGTAAGCTTTTCTTGTCCAAATATTGATATAATTTTATTGCATTATATATGTTTATATATATATATATAACCTACAGTACACAATGGACTGATAATATGAAAATAGATATTTAGAAATTTGAAGATGTTGGAAATTGGATGGAGGTGGATCAGGAAAGAGAAAGTTGAATGCATGTAGTTGTGATTTAAAGTTTTATTTAGATTCATATCTCATTGAATGTTTTATAAAAAAAAATGATAAACTTTAGATATTTAGACATGGTTTTTCAAAATATTTCTATGATCTAATTAAAATATTTTAATCAATTTGTGATGATACCGATTAATTAACAAAATAATAAAAATATATTATAATAATAAAATCCCATGTCACTGTACGTAACGCTCGGTAAATTTCGCTCAGGTTCGGTGATATTCGGTTCAGTGGCTATTTCAATAGATATATTGATGCTAAATATTAAACTAAAATATGATTATATAAATTTTATGGTTTTATTTATAAAAAAAAATATTCAACTAATATTAAATTATAGTTATGTGACTGTTTGGGAATGTTTCATCAATTAGTATTATACGTTTTATACTATAATATGACTGATTTATTCTAAGAAAGTGAATCTCACAGTAAAAGATCAAGTCAATTTATGTTCATTATAAGTATAAAAATTAATCGTCAATATTGATTTGAAAATTATATTTTTATACTTCTCGTGTCGATGAACACTGATTTTTATTTTAAGAAAAAACAATCCAGACATAACAAATTATTTATCGTTCTCTTTCATAGGAAAAATTAACAAGGAGATGGATAAGAAAAAAATAAATAAATCCATGCTATATAATGATGCTTTTAAGATCTTTTTATACATTTTTTTCTCCTCTTTCAAATTCCAATTTTGTTGTTATCGCTTAGAAATTTCGCATTATTTATTTAACTAAATCAAAACCCGTTAGTCGGACCCCGATCATTTTCATTGAGATGTTGATAAAGATTTTCGAGACTTAAGTAATTGAAACTTGCAAGATTTGCAAAAAAAAAAAAAAAAAAAAAAAAAAAAAAAAATACAAAAAATAAAAAGGAAAAAAAAATATTATTTCCGAATGTGTAATTTTGAAATTGGCTCTCTCAGGAGGCAGACTGGTTCCGCCCATGGACACGCTCGATCGCCCACCAACTATCACTGATATAATAAATAGTTGCTTAAATATTATAAATAATCAGGTGTGGGGTGAGGTCCAGGTCCAGAGAGAGATAAAGAGCGTGAATGATAAAGGAGCAATCGGAGGAGAAAAGTCGTGAGAGGAACGCCTCATCCTTGGCAAGAACAAAAGAAATCCTGGGAAAAGGCATTTCTTTCCGTTCCGGGTCAGGAGATGCAATTGGAATGACTTGACTCAAGCCTTCTCTACAAATCTATCTGCTCCATTTAGGCGAAGATAATAGAAGACACCAGCAGCTCCCATTAGAATATTGCATCTAATCAGTGAAGGATAGATTTGGGTCTCTCATTTGTACTTCTTGAACAGACGTCTCTTAAATGGCCAGGCTACATTTATTTTCTAGCTTCCTATAAAATTAACAACCATTTTCATTAAACCATTTGATTTTTTAATGGGACAAAATCGAGACAACAATCCATCACTTTTTAATGATGTGTAGAAAATAAATTCATCTTGATGGATGTTTATAGGTTATAATTTTATAGACGGGAATTTTACTTACTTAAAAAAAATTAACCATTCATATACAAATATTTAATTATTATGATTATTAAAAAGCAAATAAATGTGAAATATTATCCATACAAATTTATTTATTTTTATTACAATTATTTATTTATTTTTTTTTATTTAATTTATTTTATAACATATCCATTGTTTTAGTGTTGAGGTGACACGCAATTTACTAACCACCAGCATTTGCTGTACATTTTGTTTCTATCAATTTTATCTCTATTTGGTACTGATATGCTATACTTCCAATTTTCATAATTGACATTTTCATTTAAATAAGGTTCAGAAATTATTGACTTGTTTTTTCTCCTGTTGATATGATAAAATTAATGGAACAGCATTTTGATTCTGGATGTAACTTTTTCCATCTAAGTATTATTATATAAATGCTTCTGGGGTATGAATCCCGTTATCAATGATTTTTTAAAATATTTATTATTTTGAAATACGGAACTATATTTCAGACTATTGTTGACTGAATAAGGTATTTGGATGTAGTGATTCCTAATTAATTTAATAATAAAGTTAACTACATATACGATGGAGAAAGTTGACCACTCTACACTCTCAGCTAAGCTGCCCTCTGATTTTTATAATTACATTATATTAATTTATTAATTCTTAGATACACTATACATTTCCCTATGTGTGTGTGGTTGTATATGTGTGTGTGTATTAATTTACTTTAGTACTATTTATCAAACACGAATAATAGATAAGAATGATATTCATTATTTAATATTTTTATTTATTTTACATTTTTATTTTTTATTTTTGTATTTACTTAATTATGAATTTATATATTAAGTAATAATTATTATTTATTTTTCCATAATTAATGATTAATATATGTATTTAATTATTATTTATTAATTTATTTAATCCATTTTTTTCTTTTCTTTTCTTTTATTTATTTTTCAAAATTATTTCTATGCAATAAATATTTATCCTTGCCTGTTGAAGTTAATAATCTTCACATTGGAATGTTGCAAAGAAAATTGTTTTTTCAAAATGAAATGCGACTCATAAAAGTGTAGATAATTTCGAAATTCATTCCTCTCTCCTCCCTTAAAAGGGCTCCTTTTTTGCCCTACGAGACGGAACCCTTTTTCTTCAACCCCTAGTCAACGCGATGAAGGGTTTGCAGGAAAAATAAAAACGTATTATGAATCAATGGGTGAAAAGGGTAGATATCCGTCGGATCCGCAAATAACAGTCACCAAACGAATGTCATTTTATCAAATGCATTAACATTCCGAGTTGATTGAATTGCGAATTCAAATTCTGTAGATTGTTTGTTAATAACAAACAACGAAGAAACGGTTTTTTTTTTTATTTTCTAGGAAAAGAAAAATAAATGAAAATGAAAAATAATTATATTAATAAAATTGATTTTTCAAATTTACTAATCTATTTTTAAAAATTCAATTTTCCTGTTATTATAATATTTTAATTATACCAAAATTGAAAATATTAATTAAAATACTCCCCATTCTTATTAACCCGGTTATAAATAATTTAAATAAATGAGTTTTACCACTATATTATCAAATATTCTATTATAGCAAATATATATAAACTTAATTATTCAATAGGATGGTATATAATTTAAGGTAAATTAGAATAATCATTATAGAAATTTTAATTAGAAGTTTAAATATATATAAACAGAAATATGTATGTCATAAATACATAAGCCATAAGAATTTATAATAATACTAGCCTTCGGCGTTCTTCGCACACAAACGGGGGCTCAGTTCCCTGTACCCCCAAAGTAATTCATTGTATTGATTGAAAGTTTATATCTAAAAGGTTTTCATCCATTTTGTTTCAATCAATATATTATATAAAATATTCCTTTGTTTTTGTGTTCTTATTTAAAATAGATTTTAATTTAATCAATAAATTAATTATATATAATTATTGTATATGTTCTGTATATCTATCTATCTATCTATCTCTGTGCTCTGGCTCTACGTAACTCGAAAGTTCTTGGCAGCAACAACCACATTTCTCCAAGTGTCCCTATCCGGAGCTATAACCATCTAACTCCTACCCTGTTCCATCTCTCTCACGTCCCTTCCTACATTGTACACCCATATTAAAAACTTACGTGAAAATCAAATGATGAGATCAAAGATAAAATTATTTATTCATATAATGTTAAAAATTAAAAGAGGCAATATATTCGAAATGTTAATGTTTTCAGTGTGTTAAATAAGTTAAAAAGGCCAATATTAGATAAATAAAATATAAATATTATAAATATTCTTTTGTATTGTATTCTTTCCGCTGCTGAATGACAACATGTACATATCAAATTTTAAAAATATAAATATAACAAAATTTTATAAAATAACGTTTTTCTCATGGACTAAAAAGAATAAAATAATTTGTATATAAGCCTGACAAAGTTTATGGATGAATTGCTTCATATTCAAAGAAAAACGTTGGACGCATTTAGTTTTATTTATTTATATGAAAAATCAAGTCAAATTTTTGTAATAATAAAGATTTTATTAAACACATAAACTGACAATTTTTTTTATCATGCAATAAAATTGATAGGTTAAAAGCTAAGAAATTAATATTTTATTATTTTTCACTGTAATATACTTTATGTGTTTAATAACATTTTTATTATTACAAAAATTTGACTTGATGTGTTTCATATAAATAAATAAAACTAAATGCGCCCAACGTTTTTGGTTGGATATGAAGAAATTCATCCATAAACTTTATCAGGCTTATAGAAAAATTATTGTATTCTTTTTAGTTCATGAGAAAAACGTTATTTTATAAAAAAAATTTTATATTTATATAATTTAAATCTTGAAGATCCTCTGAAAAGACTGATATTGAACATTAATCTATATATATCTATATATATCTATATATATAGATATCTATATATATCTATATATATAGATATCTATATATATCTATATATATAGATATATCTATATATATGGTTCAAAGATACCAAACATTGCGTCGGATCATCACTTTATTACAAGGACCACAAAGAATGCCGTGTTCGTATGTAATTTTCGTCTTCAACATGGATGCTCCAACTAAACGTACGTGAGCGCACGCCCCAGCAGATGATGATGACCAGAAGAAGCAGCACATGGTTTCTGGGACCATGGCGGCACATTTCAAAAGATTCCAATTGATTGGGCATCAAAAGGTCAAAGACAATCGAAACGGGAAGACATGAACGTAGCTAGGCAGGCCGCCAACTAGGAAACGAGAGTTTATGAATTTTTTTTTTTTTATTTTTATTTTATTTCAATCCCAAACCGATATCAAATGTAACGACCTTTCGGCAATGTCTAATTTCAATTTGAGAAACAACCCAATCATCATCATTGTCTTTTTCGTTTTCTCTCCATCCTATTATCTTGAAATCTTAAACATTCCATAAGAAATCATATGTTATATTTATTATAAATGGCATTTATCATGTCATATTAGAGTGATGACGATAAATTATAATAATTTGTTAAAAAAAAAACAATTGATTTAAAATTTTTAAATAAAAACTTGCCGAATGTTCAATTTTAAAAGAAAAAAATATTTTCTCTCATTGTGTATACATATTTTAAACATAATTATAATCAGATTATAACGATAAAAGGAGAAAATTAGCTGGAGTGTCTCCACTCGACTATCTCGCAATTTGAATTCGATTAAATAACATAATATATTATATTTAAATTAAATTTAATTCATTATAAATTATAAATAATAAATATTAAACCAGCGCATGTTTGGCTTTTTGTTGATGGCACCACGTCACGTGTTGGCGCGTGAGATTTGCAGTGTTAAAAATTAATTCTGGTAATTTCAGCTAATCAATCAAGCTGAAATTCTATATATAGCAGTTTTATACAATTATTAATAATGTGAAAAATTATCAAACATATATCTTTATTTTTACGGTCACTTTAGAAGAAAAAATATCAAAACGTTGTAAGTAATGACCCACTTCCGGTTGAGCTACATTTCCCAAAAGTTGATAGAAAACTACGAATTTTGAATAATGCTCATGTACCGAATTTCATCATTCTAGCTCAAACCGTTTTTGCGTAATCTTGACTACATACACACACACACACACACAGACATTTTCTCAACCTTAGTGAAAATGATTCAGGAACCTTTAAAACGTATAAAAACATCAAAATCTCAACATCGAAAATTTTCGTGATTGCAATACTATCTCTTACGAGATACTAAAAAAGATGAGGAAAATGAAAGCAATTAGAAATTGTATATAAAGTTACTTATTTTTGTTTATAAAACCTAAAAAAATACAAAAATATTTAAATAATAAAAATAAATTCTAATCATTGACAAAACTTGATATATTTAATTATATTGTAACGATATAATAAAAATTTCAAAAATAATTTATATATATCTCGGTATATACAATTGTGATTATAACAAATAATCTCTATTTAATTAGAAGATAATAAAGTATTGGATTGAATGGAGTGTGATCGGGCGGATCATTCATTCTTTAATTAAAATAAATCAATCAATACTTGGCTTTGTTTCTATTAATCTGTCAAGTTCAATTTCAGTATGAAGACATGAACATTCAAGCAACCCTCATGAAAATATACTATTTTTAAAAAACTTTAAGAACGATCAACGAAATAATTTCCCCAAGAATTGATCGACAATAAAATCGTTGTCTCCCATAAAGGATTAAAAAATAATTCTTATTATTTAAAATAAAAAAAAAACACTGAAATTTCTCTTGTTTTCCTGTTTTATTTATTTAATAGAAATAATTTTTTAAAACGATCTTCAAATATTTATTATTTTATTAAATACTATTTATAAAAAAAAATGTGAAAATAAAAATAAAAATTATATTAATATTCTTATATTTTTATTAGATAGGACGAATCGGCTTCTCAGACACTAACAGAATTGTATCAATATCTATGCAAATTTATCAATAAATAAATAAACAAAAGATAAATAGGTATAGAAATAAATTAAAATCTTAAAAGCACCACTACATACTTAAATATAAAAAAATTAATAAATATTCATCGTGACATTATATATGATTCTAGATTATTAAAATTTTTGACTTCCAACACCAATAACATGAAAGATTATGTCTTTTACAGCTTTAATAGCTTTCGAATAATTATTTATTTATATATAGACAGGGCTGGGCCGTTCCTCCATTTTTGAGGAACGCGATACAGTTCCTGGAACGCGTTACTCTTAACGTTACAGTTCCTTAAAAAAAATAATCGTTCTTTTTTACATCAGATAGCTTCGAGGAGCATACCTGGGTAAACGATTGAAGTGCTTTAAAACAGATTTATTTCATAAATTTTAATTTTTTTTAAGGAATATCCGAGATGGACTACACTCTCCAATACCAACAATCTTAACAAAAACTGGGATTACGGAAAAAATAATATTTTATAGAAATTTGTTTAATTTTTATTTAAAAAATTATATACGATTTTTAAATTTTTTTTATATACATTTATAATAAAACTTATTAAGGTAATATAATTAAACGATAATTTAATAAAAATATAATTCAAAAAACTTTTTTAAATTTTGATAATTAAAAAAGTATAGGCTAATAATGCTGTCTGTATTTGTGACTCAATCAATATTATCACAGGAAAAAATTTGAATTTCTTTTCAAAAAAATAATTTTTCAAATGATCGTCAGATAAAGAAGATCTAGAGAGGTCATGTATATAAGATGCAAAAGAAAATAACCTTTCTATTGGCGCAATTGAGCATAAATGAGTAGTACCGGGACCCCGAGCCTCGGCTCGGTACTTAAGTTAAAAAAAATGATTCATTATTATTGGATTTGGCTGGTAATATTAATACCTGGGACACCGAGCTCTCGCTCTACCCTTTAAAAAATATTGATATACATTTCTTTAATTATTTATTACAATTATTAAATGTTACACATTTGCATCAATCTGATTAAAATGAATGAACTTGTGCTCCTCAATAATACATAAATATATAATATATAGGTACATATATTTTTTTTCTATAGTGTTTTTTTGAAAAACTGTTTAGCGCCCCAGGCGGTTATAAAACAAACTAAAGACAAAAAAACGTTCTTTACAGCTTTTCGGAATTAAAAAAGCAAAATTGGCAGTCGTGGGACTGGCCGACAGAAGTGAAAACTTCTGCGTAAGAAATTTTAAAACAGACGAAATTCGCGCTATTTCACGAGAAAGATGAATTTCATATGCATGTATGTATGTATATATATATAACTTATATATTATTTTAAACATATATTTTAAACAAAGTTGTATATATATATATATATATTGCAATACGAACTGATTTATAAATTGTTATCTCTAACATATAAATATATATTTATTATGTGAAGTTCATTTCGTATAATTGTGATTATATATGTATATATGAAATAAACTTTACATAATAAATTTATATATTAAAATATAATATTCTTTTATTTCTTTTCCGTACAAAATTTTACATCTATAATTTATATTACAATATAATATGCTTTTATTGCACTATTTAAAAACATTTTATACTTTTTATTATATATGTATATATGAAATGAACTTTACATAATAAATATATATTTATATTTTAGAGATAACAATTTATAAAACAGTTCTAATGACAATTCAAATTTCGCGCTCTGTTATAAGAAATTTGAAAGCAGACTTAATGTGAGCTAGCTTCATGGTGTTGGTCACGATCAGGCGAGTTCTATACTTTTTCCCCATCCCGCAAAAGTACTCAACGCCGCTAAAGAAGTTTTCACTTCAAAAATTATTTAATATTTGGAAATATATCTGACTTAGAAATAGAAAAAATGAATATTAATTAAAGAAAGAAATTGTTTTTAAAATATCCTGAATAATATGTAACAATTTTCAAGATAGAAATTTATTACAATATTACAATTATTAAATGTTGCATCATTGCATCAATCTGATTAAAATGAATGGAACTTCGGGTACTCAATAATAATAAATAAAATAATATTAATAAATATTAAATAATATTTTATTGAAAAAATATTAAAAATTATAAAATTATCTAAAACTTAATTAATAAAAGAACAATGAATAAATAAATATAAAATAGTAATTTATTAAAAAGTAAACAATAGATAAAAAGAAAAAAAAATAACAAATTCATTTTCATTTTTAAATAACGATTCACCCGGCGAGTTTCGAACCGTCGAAATCCACTCGTCAAAACAGCACTCTACCCTCTGGACTATATATATTTAGATAAAAAAATAACATTTTTTTACTGACTTAGCAAGCAGTATTTGTTGTTTTTTATTTATTTTTTTTTTGAGAGAGATTAATAAATATATATATATATTTTATTAAAAATAAATATTTTTAATTTTATTTCGAAATTAAATAATAAATTTTAAAATATTTTAAATAAAAAAAAATATTAATACAATTTCAGTTAAAAAATAAAAATGAATGCCATTTGTTACGTCACCCATATATAAATTTTAATTAAGAAATAAATAATGAAGATGTATTTTTCAAGAGATATGATCAATAAAACTTAATTTTTCTTTATAAATACTATATCTAGTGTGAATTTGAAAAAAATTGTTAGAGCGGTTTTTGAGAACCCATATATATATATATATACAATGTTAGCTAGCATAATAAGATAAGATTAAATTTAACAAATAATTTTTTTATTGTCGGGTAATTTTCTATAGTGTTAATATTTTTATTTTCGACTTTCATAAAAGACACAAATTCAAAATCTGAATTTGTTTGAATTTCTTCTTCTTTTGGGCTAGAAAATATATAAAAATCATCTTGCTCTGAACTATCTTCAGAAGGCTCTTCTTTTTTTAATAATTTTTTCTGATTTTGAATTATATTCAAACATAAATTGTTTATTCTTATTTTTTTCATCTAAATGTTCTCCCATTTTGAAAGATAGATATTTTGTTCACTTTGTAAAAGATCCAATGCTTGTGCAATTGGCTTCATTAATTTAGTATATTCTTCTAAATAATCCAAGTCAATATCTCTAAATGCTTTAGTTTTCTTTATTCTCCAATATATGTTTAGTAGAATCGTATAAGGAATTCCATCTCGTTGGAATAGGATAAATAAGAGAACAATTCCAAATTTTACTAATGATTTCAGACGTTTTTGGTTTTCGCGAAATTGAAAAAAAAATCTGTAGGAACTTGTAACGTCCGATACAAAAAAGTAACATGCTCGGGGAACGCCGTTACTTGTAACGCGTTACTGTCCAGCTCTGTAATCTAGATATATATTATTTGTTGAGATATTTTCCGAAATGCCCTAACTAATATAAATTCAATTCAATTTTTTTTTAATTAAGAAAAATTAATTAAATTTCTATTTTTAATTGTAATATAAATAAATAATGAGCATTTTACCTCAAAGCTTTCTTACTTATTGGAAATAATAGAATCATTTATGATTTCGGTGAATTTTTTTCTTTTTTTTTTTTAATTTCTAATCGATTTTTTGAGTCGTCAAAGGAAATGAACTAATTTTTTTTTTTTTTTTTATTTCTAGAGAGATACCCTCCTAGCTGTTTTCGTCTTCAATCGCGAATGGGTTAATTTTTGATAGAACGTGTTATTAAAATTTAATTCTAATATTGCAGAAGAAAATTATTATAGCAATAATCTTTTGTGCTTTTTCGAAGTCCATCGGGATATACCAGCCAGTATGTACTCATATAAAATAGGAGCCACCTATTCTTTAGGACAGCATCTTTCAGCCTCGCTCTTATTGGAATATCCTCATAAAACTAGCCACGTTTTATTACAATCAATTATTTATTTATATCCAATACAATTACATCGACTGAAATTCAATCTATTTCACACAATTCGTAATTTATAGGTTTATTCATTCATTTAATTACAATATGATTATACATACATACATATACATCTATTTAATCTATTATCTTTACTCTATTTGTGAATTGAAATATCAATATTGTATATCATTTTATTTATATAAGGTATATTTATTTTATTTATTACTTTTAATGATGCTTAAAAACAATGTTTGGTAATCGCATATATATATATTTCTTGGTCTTCCAACCTGACGTTTTCCCCCACAAATATATTTTTCACCATTCTTTCCTCTCCCATTCTAGCTCTCCCAGCTCAGTCTTTTCGATTTTATAACCTTAAATATAGCTATGGAGATGTATAGAGGTCATGCAATTTCTCGCTATGAAGTCTCCGCCGTCCCCCGGCCATCTTTCTATGGCCCATAAATGCTGCGAACAATCGTAATCTCAAATACTCTAAATCTAGTCTCATCTCCCAGGGTCACTAAAAAAAATAAATTCTGGTTTTTTTTTATTAGACAAAGATCAAATTTATACTCTTCACTTTTAAAAAATAGGGGGACCGGAAAGTAATGTCGTTTTTGAGCATATCCGGTACCACAAAAGCGATGTTTATGACCGCGTGTGTGAGGTGTTAGCAGCGATTTGAAGACCATTTTCTTGGTTGATTCGTTAAGCTCATGAGACACCCAGTTTCAGAGTTTTTCGGTAAATCCCATTGAATGAAGATAATTGAGGATGGTCTTATGATCTCAGTTCATTTTTTATGTCAATTCACGACTTTTTTGGCAACCATCTTCCTTCAAATGCCCCTTGAAATGCTCCTCATCAAATTCTGCAGGTCGTCAGAGTCACCGTTTTTGAACTTTTCAAACTATTTTTCTGCTGCGCATTCACTTATGCACGTTGCATGTCATGCACGGCTTCCAGTGCTTTTTGATTGAGCTGAAAAGCGAAGAAATGTAGGTGTCGAAAATGCTGATTTTTCCTCTTGGATATCCTATTTCGAAGGTTGAGAAATAAGAAAAAATAAAATTATATTAAAAAATAAATAACACAGTTTTGTAGAGCAGAAAAAGCACTTTCTAATGAATACAAACACTTTGCCAAACAACAAACAAATCACTTAAATAAAGGTCTTTGAAAAAAAAACGAATAAATAATTCCCCAACCTAGATTGATATATATATTTTTACTTTTTCAGAAATTATATTTCAACCGTCTCAAGGTAAATTATAATATAATAGTTTTTCAAAATTTAATTATATTATAAATCCAATAAACGAATAATCTAATTCCTATATTGATATTCTGATCTAATTTAAAAATCAGTTTTTTATATATTCTTTATATAGAATGAATAATTATATTTATTAGAATAATTAATAATTACTTGATGAATAGATGTTATAAATCGTGCAACTCCGTTCATGTTCGACACCAACAATTATCATCTCAACTCATCGTTAAATGATATTTTGTTCAATTTTTTTGAATTATTATTTATTTTAGAAATGCTCTGTTTTTTTCAAATATTTATTATTTTTAAATCATAAATTCATATTTCTATTCGTTATTAGTTTAAGAAATTAAATTTATAAAATTATTTATGATTAATATTTAAAAGTGTATAAAAAAGTAAAAAAATAAGTATCGATAATTGGCAAAGAAAAATAAAGATAAAAAAACATCAAAGCTTGGTAATAATAAAGTAAAAATTATTTTAAATAAAAAAATATATCAATATCAAAAAGTGTTGCCGCTGATATTTTTATAATTTATTTCCTGTTATCAGCAGTCTTTATGTTTAATTTAATCTCTCTTGCGAGAAACGGCTTTTCTTATTTTATCCTTGACTGAATTTTAGACTTTACATAGATATACCAGGTGTGTTAGTTGAAGTTTGCCGGTTTTACTGTTCGATGTCTCTAGCACTACGTGTACATTTCTATGATTCGGCATGTATGTGATTTTTTTCTTTAAACATTAATCTTCCAAAATACACAAATCACATTCGGCCAAAATAATAGCGTCCTAGTTGTTTATCTCAGTGAATATGTCGAGTTTCGTTCGAAGTAAATCACATTTGCGGCATTCGTTGTTTTTCTTATTTCATCAAAAGAATAAAAGCAGCTAAAGCTCATCGGTTGCTGGTAGAAACTTACGGAGAACATGCTCCAGGGATTAAGACATAGGTGACATGATGTCGTCCATTTCAAAGTGGAGATTTCGATTTGATAGACAATAAACATCCCGGTGCAGCGAAAAAGTTCAAAGATGAGGAATTGCAGGCATTATTAGAGCCAACCGCAAGAAAACGCAACCCAATCGCAAGAAAAACTGTCACAAACACTAAATGTGACTCGAGGAGCAATTTCTCAACGTTTAAAAGCCATGGGAAAGATCCAGAAGTATGGAAAATAGGTGCCACATCAACTGAACGATAGACAAATGGAAAATCGAAAAACCGTTTGCGAAAACGTTTCGAATGGAAATCTCTTTTTGCATCTCCTTTTCACGGGGGATGAAAAATGGATATATTTTGAGAATCTGAATCGAAAAAATATTATGGCTTTCACCTCGTGAAGACAATGTTCTGTGTTTGGTGGGACCAGCGTGGTGTGGTGTACTACGAGTTATTAAGACCTGGTGAAACGGTGAAGACGGAATGCTATATACAACAAATCAATCAACAATCAATTTGAATCATGCGTTGATCCAAAAACGACCGGAATGGGCCAGAAGACATGGCAAAGTTATCTTGCACCATGACAACGCGCTCTTCAGACCTCGCCCCGTCCGACTATCACCTTCTCGCATCCATTGCAGACCAGCACTTCGCTAATTTTCAAGTAGTCGAAAAATGACTCGTCGAATGGTTTGGCTCGAAAGAGAAAATTTTTTTTTGGGATGGTATCCATAATTTGCCTAAAAGATAGGCGACGTGTGTAGAATCCAATGATCAATATTTTGAATAAAGACATTTTGAGATTCCCAGTAATTGTTTTCTTTTATTGAAAAAACTGCAAATTTCAACTAACACATCTGGTAGTTAGAAAAATTTATTTTGGAATAAGTATTTTTCAATAAAAATATTGTGAATAAACAAAATGTATTAAAGAAACAAAGTAAAGTAAAAATCAAAAATCAAAAAAGAAAAAAAATTAATAAATATAATATAATATATTTTATATACACTTTTCTATAATATAAAAACCGAAATTTGAATTTCACTATTTAGAAATGTAAAATAACAACTAATTTGATGACTGTGTGTGTGTGTGTGTGTGTGTACGTGTGTTTAACAATACTAAAAAAACTTCCACTTTATTATGCTTATAATATTATTAATTTTTTTATGTTATCAATTTCTTTAATTTTTACAAATTATTTTATAATTTATATAAAATACTATAGTAGATAAGTATTTATATTTTACAATTATAAATTTATTTTTCTCCTATACACCATTTTTTGAAAATTATTTTTTAATTTATTTATTATATTAAAAACAAAACTGTTTAATTCTAGAAATGCTTCAATTGCGAAATCGATTAATTCCATAAAACAAAATCTTGATAAAAAATTATTGTATCCTGTTTTTAAGATCTAAATAAATTTTGTATACTGAATTGCTATAGATAAGAGATGACGAACCTATAGTATAGCACGCTTGATAAAATGTCACGTTTGAAAAATTGGATGGCACGCACAAAGACAAAATTATTATATTAATAATCCTAATTTTTTTCAATAGAAATGAATTAAAATTTTACAATCCACACTTAATTTGAATTTTATTATATAAGTTTATAGAACTATATATATATCTAGCTATCTTACTAATTGTACATCTGTAGCAAATTGTAGATTTTGAATGTGGTCACTCCAGTAAGATATAAACTTAAATTATGTATATCGGTATTTTTTAAGCTTTTTGCACATGAGACATATCTATGTTCAACATTTTTACAAGTCATGCAACATATAATATATTAAAAGAATTAAATAAAACTAAAGAAAAATTATTTATAAAAAATTATACATGTATTTCATGGATATGAAAAACCAAAATATTTTAAATGTAACCATCGAAACACTTATTATATGTAATTAATAATAACCAACAATATTGCTTCGTGATTTTTTAATTTTTCAATCGTAGAAAAAGATATCAATCTTATATTTTGGAGCTAATAGTTTGAAAATAACGTGTGGTCTACCCTTTACTGTGTGCCCTCTTCTCTTTGCGGGCCCTTTTATGCCACTGTCTCCATTAATTATCTCACCAGATATCATGAAAATTTCATGAGATTTTGATGTTTTTATATGTTTTGAAGGTCCCTGAGTCATTTTCACTAAGGTTGAGAAAAATCTCTCTCTCTCTCTCTCTCTCTCTGTGTGTGTATGTGTGTGTGTATGTAGACAAGATTACGCAAACATGTTTGAGCTAGAATAATGAAATTTGGAATACGGGCATTATTTAAAATTCGTAGTTTTCTATCTACTTTTGAGAAAGGTTGCTCAACTGAAAAAGGGTCATTAACTAAAACGTTTGATTTTTTTCCTCTAAACTGACCGTAAAAATAAAGAAATAGGTTTGATAGTTTTTCCCATGATTAAAAATTGCATAAAACTGCTATATATAGAATTTCAGCTTGATTGAATTGCTGAAAGTACCGGAATTATAATTTTTTAATATTGCAAATCACGCGCGTTATGCAATCTCTATCATTCACCTGTGACGTCATCCTTCTTCAGCCCATATATCCTACGTAAAAACCAATTTCCAAAATATATACCTATAACTTCAAGAGAATATAAAAAAATTAACCTTTAATTCATATGAATTCCTAATAATAATATATTTTTTACTATCTCGTAAGAGATAGTATTGCGATCACGAAAATTTTCGATGTTGAGATTTTGATGTTTTTATACGTTTTGAAGGTTCCTGAATCATTTTCACAAAGGTTGAGAAAAATGTCTGTGTGTGTGTGTGTATGTGTGTGTGTATGTGTGTGTGTATGTGTGTGTGTGTGTATGTAGACAAGATTGCGCAAAAACGGTTTGAGCTAGAATGATAAAATTTGGTACATGGACATTATTCAAAATTCATAGTTTTCTATCCACTTTTGAGAAATGTAGCTCATCCGGAAGAGGGTCATTACCTACAACGTTTTGATTTTTTTTCCTCTAAAGTGACCGTAAAAATAAAGATATAGGTTTGATAATTTTTCACATGATTAATAATTGTATAAAACTGCTATATATAGAATTTCAGCTTGATTGAATCGCTGAAAGTACCAGAATTAATTTTTTAACACTGCAAATCTCACGCGCCAACACGTGGTGCCATCAACAAAGAGCCAAACATGCACTGGTTTAATAAATATTATTTATTAATTTAATTTATAATTTAATTAATTTAATTTAATTTAAATTAATATATGATATTTAATTCAATTCAAATTTGCGAGATAGTCGAGTGGAGACACTCCAGCTAATTATTTTTAAATTCAGATAAAACGATAATAATATTATCATATTTTAGTATATAGGTGTATTAACCCTTGACAAACAAATATTAATATCAAGAAGTGTATTCTTCTCTCTTTTAGGTAAATATTAATTTGGTAATTAATAAAGATGATGATAATTAATTATGAAACAAAAATACCCCCAATAAATATATATATATATATATATTTATTTATTGATATTAATTAATTATATATATACAGTAGAACCTCGATAAGTTAAAGTCCAAGGGAAATAAAAAATATTTTAAGTTATAGAGGTTTTTTAAGTTACCGAGGTTTGAGTTATCGAGGTTCTACTGTATTACATTTAGTTATTTTATATATTTATATCAATATATATATAATATATAATAATTTCCATTTCATTCTAAAATGATTTTAATAAGTCTATTCACAATATATAAAATTAATTCAATATAATTAGAAAATCTTCAATATTTATTTATATACCCCCAATATATATATATTTATTTATTTATTTAGTTATTTAGTTATATTATATATTTATATAAATAAATTATATATCATTTTTATTTTAATCAATTAATAAAAAAAGAAAAATGATATATATAATTACAATTAAAAATTTATATGTGAAAAATTAATAAAATATGGAATAATTTCTATTTCATTCTAAAATGATTTAAAAAAAAATGAGTTAAAAATATAAATTGTAATTATATATTATATCATTAATGATGTTAAAAAGAAATTCAATCCTTTGTTTTATTTTTTTAATAGGACTATTCTAAAAATAATATTACTTTTATATTTTAAATTGATAAAACTTTAATTATAATATCATATTTTAGTATATATTTTCATCTTATTATTTTATATTATATTTTATTAAATATAAATATTTTATTTTTTTTAAGAGAATTATTTGGAAAAATTGAGAGAACGGGACTCGCCAGCACAATTTGGACTTTGCTGTTATTATAATCGAGTGATAAGCAAGTCGGCCAATTCCATGAAAAGGAATTAAAATAAAATTAAAAAAGAAAAAATAGAATTTCTTTAGTTTCTAATGAGCAGTGATCAGGTTAAGACGCCAAGCTGGTGGAGTAAACCTTACAAGGTAAGAAATACATTTTTTTAATTATTATTAATAATAATATAGCATGCATTATATAGAAGAAGATTAATAAGTCAATATTAAGTAGATATTATATCATTCATCCTCCGTAACTGGTTCATTTCATATTTTTCTAAATAAATAAGCTGGAGTGTCTCCACTCGACTATCTCGCAATTTGAATTGGATTAAATAACATAATATATGTATTATATTTAAATTAAATTGAATTAATTATAAATTATATGAAATTAATTCCGGTACTTTCAGCGAGTCAATCAAGCTGAAATGCTATACTAATAGCAGTTTTATACAATTTCTAATCATGTGAAAAACTATCAAACCTATATCTTTATTTTTACGGTCAGTTTAGAGGAAAAAAATCAAAACGTTGTAGGTAATGACCCACCAGTTGATAGAAAACTACAAATTTTTAATAATGTCCTTGTACGAAATTTCATGATTGTAGGTTAAACGGTTTTTGCGTAATCTTGTCTACACACACACACACACACACACACACACACACACGGTTCTCCATCCCTGCTAGAGATGTACAATGTGTCTTTTATTTAATGTCATATTCAAAGTTTAAAATAAAATATATCGTTATATTTCTTACAATTGTTACATGTTTAATGGAGTTAATCGATTTGACAAGTGAAAGCAAATGATTAAGTCAAATTCAGTCTTCACTGTTCAGTTTTTACATAATCTAAGCAAACCTGGTTCGATGGAATGCTTATGTGCTTATGACAATAACCAATTTCAACCTCATAAAGTGGAAGGGACAAATCTGTAAAGAAATAAATCAAATCGAGAGATTCGATTTTCTTTTTCCAAATCCTTGTTATAATTTTATCCATTTTAACAATTACAATTAAAAAAAAAATTATCACGCAAATTGAAATGTATAAGTTTAAGTATAATATAAATAAATATATTTAATAAATAAATAAATATAAATATAAGTATTTACTTTTATGACAATAACAATGGAACAAATTAATAATTTTTCTTTCTTTGTAATGAGGCACCCACCAACAATAAACAATTTCCTATTATTACACTAAAATGAAATATCCTCCAATATCAATTAAAGAAATAGATTGTCCATAAAAAATCATTGTAAAATGTACATATATGTTGTTCAACTAGAGAGAGTAGTCAATTCAATTCTATAAAGTGATTGAACTAAACATGGATTACAAGTTTCATTCAAGTAGGAAGTTAATCACATTGGCATGTGAAAGAATAACCCCCACCCCATGTTTTAAATAACATTGAAAAAAAAAACAAATCCAGCGTTACCTTAATAAGTTATAATCTTCTAATCTTTATATCAATAATCTTTAATTCTATCTTGATTGGTGATAAAGACTTCCAACTTTTTTTATCTTCTTTGCTTTTTTTAAAACAAAATGCAATCCACCCACCAATTAATGTTCCACTTTTACTCACTGCTACATTTAAATTTTAATATTTTAATGAAAAAAAAATTCATTGAAAGAACAACACTCGAATAAAAAAGAACGGATTTTTTTTCTTTTTCATTTCTTCTCAATTACTTTTGTAAAATTATCGTCTAAGAGTATATGTTTTTTCTTTTTTTTCATCTTTCATCTTTAATTTTAACTTGCTTATAATATATATATATATTATTTTTATCTCGTCATTCTTGGACGAGAAACAAAATGAAACGTTAATGGCTCAAATGGGTGGCGTGTATGGGCAAAGGATGAACCGTTCGGTTGATACAAAATTGCTGGTAAATAGACTTAAAATGAGAAGTTAAATGGAGTGATCGAAGGGATTTGACTTTTCATTTTTATCTATCGTAGTTAACAGCTGCCAACATAAAACAGTGAAAATTAATTTTCCATTTTTTGACAAACGCTTAACGAATAAAATCTCATTCCCTTGAGTTGGCATCATTGGCTAAGTAATTTAAATTTTTCAATTAATTTTATATAAAATAATATTTTATTAATTACGTTTTACAATGTAAGTACGTACGTTAACCTACCTCATGGGAATGATCCAATTATTAAATAAAAATGGGACATTCACTCTTGAAGGGTATTGATATGGGAATGAAACCAATCCCTCCTCCCTACCCATGGATGGATTCGGTCCCTTTTCGTAAAATACAATTCATTTAAAATTAGTAAAATTGGATTTGACCCTTTAGTAAGTAGTAAAATAAGAGATTATATATATATATATATTATATAATTATAGATATATTTGTTAAAAAAATAACTAGAATAATTCATCCTCACTTTTAAGTTTATCTTTGCATTACTAGCTTTCAATTTGATTTTGATCATTTTAATAATGTATTAAGAAAGTTCAATAGTTGATATTAACGATTATTAAATCCAATTGAACTGAATCAGTTTTTTCATTTTTTGGATCATCGAATGCCAAACGTTACGGATTGACGTTCTTTTCACATCTGATTATTGTTGTTTTGTCAATTTACACCAATTATCGATACAACTGTTAATTAGTTTACTTTTATTTTTTTTATGTATTTTATTTTATTTTATATATATATATATATATATATAGATTATAAACTTTTACATGGATGAAAGGAGATTCGAGTTTCGCTTGTGAAATTTTGTGATGACTAGTCGTGCTAATTAAAGAATTCGAAAACCGTGAATAGTGAATTCGTGTGTGACTATATTAATGATCCTGATCAAAACAGTTTTTTTTGTTCCATTAATCTTATAAATATAAAGAATAATATATTATAAATCGTTATCATTTAGTTCGACGAAGTAAGACTAGGAGCAAAAACTAGAATACCAAAAGCATTGACATTTTATATTGTTGATAGCTATTAAAATTGAATAACCGGAAGTATCATTTTACACTAGAGAGTGATATTTTAAATTTTTTTTTCACAGCTTAAACGATATTGATTAAATTTTAAATTACTTTGATACAGTAGCTTATTATTACTAGGTATTAAAAGGAATTATTATAAATTAATTTCTTGTTGAAATTTTATAAATACTTTAAAGAAATATTATTAAAATCTGGTTTATAATTGTTTTGCTCCAAGTGTGTTTAAAAATGAATGAGAATGTTGTATTTGTTTGTTCTCGTGAATTTTTATCGTTGTTGGAGCTGTAAACATGTGCTAAAAGTATTTGTCCATTTTTATTCACATATTAGATGACTAGTCGCGTGCCAGTTTTTAAATACATTTTTGGTACAAACTTCTAAATAACGAATTGAAAAATTTGCATTAAATTTTCTTTTAAAAATGAAATTAGGTGAAATTAATATTTTAATCATGTTAAATAAATAGATGCATTGAAAAACGTAGAGAGATATGATATTGATCTCCAATCCACAATTAAGAACGTTGCTGATGATAGTGGCATATCAATAGTGTCATCCCTTAACGTTTTTGGAAAACCAAATGAAGACATGCACCATTTTGTAGATACCGTCTCACACTTCATTGTTTTTTAAAAATTGTCTTGTCAGAAACAACAGCATTCCTATTCTCAATTTCGGACCCTATTTTGTAGCCAAAAATAAAGAGTACATTACAAAATCATCTCTATTCGAGAGAGAGAACATAAATATAACAAAAAAAAATTATTTTTAGTATTTTTTGTAGACATTTGGGATATACTATCTACAAACAAGTATATAAATTCTATCAATAGGAATTTGGACTTCAATTCTATTCCGCGATAAGGGAAAAATCGTATGTCAGCGGAAGAGCATGCATGTTGCAGCCAATCTGCTTTGCATTGTCCTGCATCCTGCTTACCTTTACGCTTTCTCTGTCCTTTCTATCTCATTAATAAATAGGCAGTCCAATAGTCGACTAGAAAAAGCGAACAATTGTGCACTCCAGTTCAAGCAATTTACTATAAAGGGGAACGAAGAGTTAGACACTCTTTCACGGTTGAATTCCAATTCAATACATACGTCATTGGAACGTTCTTGTCGAGTGTTCCGGCCAATCAGGAACAAAACGCGAGTTCCAGTGATTGCGCTGCCAGCGGATCGGAACCTGGCGAAGGGATCGCGAAGATGCCTTCGTAGTCACGCAGGAGTGTGTGAACAACAGTGACCCTTGCGTGGTCCAAGGGTCAACAAGCATGCAATTAATTTCCGGGTTCTAAGCAAAACTAACTGACCGATAATTGAGGTCATGCGCGCAAATGGAGAGGATTGGGATCACTGACCAAGTCACCACACGAATTCACGGCTTCGAAATTTTTTATTAACATCATCAAGTGAAACAAACATCACTGTCAAGTCTCCCACCTGGATTTACTTATGGGAACCGCGAACGGAGAAATATTACCTAATCTATCTTATTTCTTATTATCTTGAATTTAAATGTTTTTTTTTATTATTTACTTCGACTTATAGAAATGCATAAATATTTTTAGGATTACATCTGTAAAACTTATATATATATATAATATTAACAAAATATATACACGTAAATGTAAAAAAAAAACTTAAACTTTGTTTTATGTATATGTAGAAAGCTCTTTAACGTCATATTTAAATTCCAAAATATTTTTTTTTATTTCAAAAAATGTGTTATCATAATAACTACATGCATATTAAAAAGTTCCTAGCTCTTTTGAATTAAATCAATAACAATTTTTATATTTAGAAAATAATTATAATATGCAAAGAATTTCAGTTGTATACTTAGTACTTATTTAGTTTTAAAATACATTTTTTTATAATGAAACACATGTATCTGTATTCTTGCTTATAATCTATGAATTCTTTTGTTTGTTTAATAAAACATGTCATATAACAATATTTTAATACGTTATATTACGTCGTTTTTGTTTTATGTCGTAAACGATGGAATGCATCTACAACGTCATACGAGGTTTACATGTATATACAGGGTCATCGAAAAGGGTGGACGGGATATTGTTGCACAACTATTCGATAAATAAACACGTCATCAACACGAAATTAAGGAGAGATTGAGTAGCATTAGAAATGTTTCGTAGCATTTACTCGAAGTGGGTTGGCGCATGTCCCTCTAACCTGATGGTTCTAGATGACCGTTGGATTGGGATGAAGGCTCCTGTTTTGTGGCCGCCTCGAAGTCCTGATTGGACGCCTTTGGAACTTTTCTTTTGGGCCTACGTTAAGAACATCGTTTATGCGGAAAAAATTCGTGATCTTCAGCATCTGAAAGAAAGAATTTATGCAGCCATTGCAACTAGGACTCCTGCAATGCTTCAAAACACTTGGCGGGAAATTGATTATCGGCTATAGAAGTCTGTCGTGCGACGGGGGGGGGGGGGGTGGAGGGGACTACACATCGCAACTTTTTAGAGTACATAAAAAAGTTTAAGAGTTTCTGGGTCTTTCGATGTATAAATAAATATTCTACCATTTGTATTACTATTTTTATTCCTCTTCGAAATTCCGTCTATCTTTTTCGATGAACCTGTATATATAAAAAAATGATTCAGTCAAAAAACACTGTTTAATTATATTAATTATAATTATAATTATATTATTTAATTATATATACGTATATTTACAAAATATAATATGAATGCTTCATTTGCCAAAACCATTTACTCCATTGTTAGAATTTTTTTAAATTTTAATGCCAGAGAGCTTATTTGAATCAAAATTCTTTCTAATCAAAAAATAATTCGCTAAAAATATAAACTCTTGAATGACAAATGTCTTTTTGGCCATTGAAAAGTAAGTGCTTAAATGCTGGCAAATATTAAAATATATCTCACTAAAAGTTAATAATTATAGATTTACTATAAATGATTTTAAAAATTATATATTTAAAATAATTTAAAAAAATATTATTTGTATTCCAGTAAAATGTTTATTAAAGTTCAAATAATTTATCAGTATAAGTATATACATTTTATATCGTCAATATTTATCTTATATATAATAAATTATATTATTGTTATTATATATTTATTTATTGATTGGTTGGTTGATTGATTGTTGATAATTTGGATTAGTTAGAGGAGAAAATAATTGACATATCAAAATCAGCCAGGATGCTGTGGTTTATTGTTTGTCTGGCTGTGCCCCGGCAAAGAAGACTCAATTCTCTTTGTATGCTTAAGTTGGTTAAGAGTGAAATCCAATAGAAATGATTTGATGAATTCCTTTGTCGATGACATGCCTCGTGCTCCAAATAATAATAATAATAATAATAATAATAATAATTACTAAACAGTTCTATTTTTTGGAAACAATAAACATTTTTATTTTTTCCGCACTCTACAGTCATTTGTTTGATTGGTTTTATATTTTATTACTTAAATTAAGTTTTTTATTTATTATTTATGAAACAAATGACAACAAAGTGTACATTTTATTAATTTATAATAAATCTAAATCTATCTAGATATAGTTCTAATAAAATAAAAAATGAACCTTATATTGTCAATCCATCACCTCGATCAATTTTAATGGACTGTGAATTAATTGATTTCAATAATTTTTTCTTCTTTCAAATAATTCATTATGAAAATCAATATAAAATATTTAAAATGTTTTGCTGGTTGTATTATTTATTAAATTTTAAATAATACATATTAATTATACTCGTATATTTGTATTGAATTCAAAATGAAGTTTTTCTTTAGAAGTTCTTGGCCCAGGGCAGCCAAGTTCTACTCCATGAACGGACAACCTCCCTTCTTTCATCTTCCCCGGGGGCAGGGGGTATCTTGTCCTTTCCTTAATCCTATTCACATTCGAAATTCACCCCTACTTCTCCTTACCGATTATGCAGAAAGCCACCCTTTCGGTAGGAGCCCAAGATTGATAAACGTGCCAAAATGATGCCCAAAATCTTAACTTAACGTTCAGCATTGGTCAGGACAGATATCTACGTGCTAAACACGAAAAGAAAATCGTAATCGGAAGAAAAGCATTTGTCAGAACATCTTTCGAGCTTTATTACAAAAAATTTGGAAAATTAACAAAAATATAAAATAAATAAATTTTACCAAATATTTTTTAAAGAATTGTAAAATTACACTAAAATACGATTAAAGAATAATAATAATGAAAAATTTGCTATTTTATTAAGTCTATACAAACTAATTCAGTACAAAGTTGCCAATATATATATTTATTTAATTTATTATTCAATTCCTGTTTACATAAATATATATATATATATAAATAATAGGAAGGTGCCACTGGGTGAGATTTAGCGTAGCTGGCTCACATAATAATTATATTTCCAAACCACAAAGGATCTAAAAAAATATTTCCATCATTTATGCTGTGAAAGTGCGCTCAAAATCAGTTAAAATAATAATAATAATAATAATAATAATAATAATAATAATAATAATAATAATAATAATAATAATAATAATAATAATAATAATATAATAATAATATAATATAATCAAAAAATATCGATCTTCTTGCAAAACTTAATCCATTTCATAAGTTTTATTATTAATTGGATTAAAAATAAATAATATTTATATTTCCTTTCTTTTAATAGAATTCATTAAAAATTTTATAAAATGAATTCTATTTTTTAAACTTAAAAAATTTATCAATAATAATGAATGAATTAAATTATACTTATTAAACTATTAGATATTATTTCTATTATTAATATTTATTTTAAATATGAACTTTGAATAAACGGGTTAGATTCTTGAATGTTCGCCCACAAACAAGGATCCCATTCGCTCATCATCCTAAAAATCTCTTAATTAAAAATCCTTTGTTTTTGGGTCGGCCATCTTGCAAGACTGACCATCGCACCTCAATAAAAACTCTGTTAACTCCAGTTTAGTCCAAAGCATTCAGTAAGCCTCGCGACACTCCAATTCGAGGCAAAAAAAACAACGTTCCTTTTCTGTTGATTGATGTCCAATTGTCCAGCAATAATAATAATAATAATAATAATAATAATAATAAACCAAACTGAAATAAAGATTACGAATTCAAGGGAAATATTTAATTAGTCGAATAGCGGGACAAGTTGAAGTATTCATTACAGTGAATATTTTTTGAGCAGATGTTTTATATGAATGTAAGGTAAGGGGAAATGAAATGGATTTTTAGTCAAGGAAGGGGGGTTGGAAGGTGGTAAGGGGAGGCGCGTCGCCTCGCGGGGCCGTAAGAAGCGGAGGGCGGCAAAACCGAGGGGAGACAGAAACATTCAAAGCCTATATTAAGCGTTTTCTTTAAATGGAAAAGATTAACGAAAGCGAGTTGCTTGCCTGGTGAAATAAGATCAATACCCCCAGGATCGCATGTTGCCGTCGGTGGGGAATAAAACAATTCGGAGCACTCAGCCCAGATGCAAGCCTTTGTCCGCCCTCTGCCCAATGCAAACCGCCCAAGACACTCATTAAATAGCGCCCGGCGTCTTATTGATCCCTTTCAATTAAAGATTGGGATCCATCCAGATATGTTCTCCACTCGTATATCCGCTTTTGGCAGAACAAGGAGGAACCCAGGCAAAACGGGATTCAATCAAAAGAAACCCATAAAAAAAACAAATTTAAAATCAAAAACAAAAAAAAAAAACAAAACAAAAAAAAACAAAAACAAAAACAAACTGTCAGTCTATCTGTCCTCAAGTCGAAGTCGATAGACTGTTGTACCACCCACCTACAAGAGCAATCCATCCATGCTACCTGCTACCTGCTACCTCTCGAAATAATGTATTCTATCCTATCCATTTGGACATTCATCTTCATCTTTATAACAATATCAGTTTAGAAAGCAATTATTGGAAAAAACATCGAGATTTCGGATAGGATCCAAAACGAAACAAAAATAATTATCAATAAAATTTTACAGATTAAAATCCAAAGTACCATCAGTGATTTTCAAAATATAGAAAAGAATTATTGTTATTAGATAGACATTTGTCACCTCTTAGTAATATATATATATATATATATATATATAATATTACAAAGAATGAATAAATTAAAAATAAAATTCAATTGATTTTTTTAGAAAAAAAAAAATAATAATAGAATGGATTTACCTATCTATTTAAAGTTTAAATTAAGAAATAAAAAACAAAATAATAAATATATAATAATCTGCTCAAGGATTCTTAACTCTTACGAATGCCGCAAAACTCAAATAATAAAAAAAAAAAAATTGAAAAAAAATGAAAACAAAAACAAAAAATTCTTCACAATTCAATGACGATTTTTTCCAATTAAACAAAACAATAAAAAAATCTATTCTCAACAAAATAGTAATTTTTTTTCACACTTTGGTCTTGATCTTCATCACAAATCTTAAACTCTACCCACCCACCTTTCTCCATAATAAAACATTCTATAGGCTAGCTTAAAAAAAAATAGTGTATTTTTGTTTTAATCTCTCCCGATGGGTTTTCGGATAGATAACTTCCATAATCATCTTTGTTTCTCTTTGTGTCCGGAACTTAAATCCGTCAATTCAATGGATTGCAGGATCCTTAGATCGATTTGGAGGGAATTGCAAATGTCTCGATGACGGTAAATTCATAGCACCGTCCCTGAAAGGGATTTGTCTCTCATTTGTTGGCAAGTTGGCATTTATACAAAATTTAATTTCTAATTTCCTGAAACAGCCCTCAGGCATATACTGTCCATTTTTAAACATAAACAAACCAATAATGTGATTACTAATAAGAATAAAAAATAAAACTTAATTAGCACTTGATCAATAGAGATTCATTTGAAAATATACATGCTATTACATAAATCAGTGACATGTCAAATTAAAATTGAATAATTGTTATGCTTAAGTAAATGACAGATAATTAAAATAGTTTATAAATTAAATTCCAAATGTGGTAAATGATGAAATTAAATTAACAAAGGCTTAGAGATAGATTATGAAATTGCAAATTTTAAATTAGAGATAATAGAAACACAAAAATATTTTATTTATTTATTAAGTAATAATTTAATATCAATAGCCTTCTTTCCTGAAATGAGAGAAACGTGAAAAAATGAAGTAATTTGAATAATTGTAATACATATTTCTAAGATATTATAAATGAAATAATTATAATAGTGTAAAATAAAATATTATGGTAAGGAAAAAGAAAAAATGAACTGATTTTGTTTTCTAAACCTATTTTGGATTCGAATTAACCATATTCACTCACGAAATGAGAAAAAATTATCTAATTTGATTAATTGTAGTACATATTTCTAATATCTTAGTAATGAAATAATTACAATGTTTTAAAATGAAATATAATAGAAAGGATAAAGAGAAAGAGAGAAATAAAAATAAATAAATATAAATATTCATAAATAAAATATTTTCATTGAAAGAGAGAAAAGAAGAATATTGTTATGTAACAATATATATATATATATATAGGATTCTATATTAAGATAATTGATCATATTCATTATATGTTTAATGTTGTATTAAATTCTTTACAAACATTTTATAAATTCTTACTGTAACATTATAGAAACCAATCTATTCTCAATGCTACTAAATCCTGTTCGATGTTAATGCTAACTACATGAACAAACCTATAAAGGACCACCAATTATTAAATAAATTAAATAAATTGAAGGGTTATGGATCATTTTCCTTATAATTACTCTAAAGTCATTTTCGTATCAACAATTATTAATAAAAATAACATAAGACTATAATTTCGTTTTTTGGCTGTTTTGGTATGCGCCGGCGTAGTATTGTGAAAGTAAATGCCTCACGCGTCTGCAATTCGGGTTTCATAGATAAATTGCTGGTGTGAATTGTAGGGGTGGGGTGTGTGGAAGAATGAGGGAGGGCAGTAAAAGAGATGGAAAGAAAAAATATTGTAAATAAAATAAATATTTAAAGAACAAATCAAACAATTTGTAAAATTTAAATTTAATTATTTCGCTGAGCCCGAAATGGGAAGAATAGAATCAATTAAAATAAAAAATAAAATATAAATCGATTGATTACATTTTTTCTTGTTTAGGCCTCTTTTGGATGTTCTCGATAACATGATTCCAGCATTTCAAATTCGAATTAATTTCTATGTAAATTTTTTACTTAATATAAAATAAAAAAAATATTCTTATTTATAATCTAAATATATGATGACTAGTACTCGAATATATAATCTGATCAACAATCGAAGTTACTTTCTTGGATCCGCGTTAACTTATTATCGATTGTGAACGTCCGTTATCCATACGGATGGATCCATGAGATCATCAAGATCAAAAATCCAATGTCAATAAAAAATTACTATACTTCTACTTGGTTGTTTTGAGATAGGGGGGGGGGGGGGGGGTTCAAGGTTAAAAAAAATTGGAAATCACAAGAATGGAGTGGAGTTGGGTTAGGAGGGCTGGAGGTTAGTTGTTGCTGCGGCCAATCCTTTTTATTGTTTAGTAGCATTGCAGAGCTCGATAGCCTAGCCAAATGATAGAAGCGAAGTGTTTTGGAAATCAAAGGGATTATTATTTCACTTTTGAAAAATGAAAAGAAAATCGATTCATTGTCTTAAATATGGAAACTCGCAGTAAAAAGAACTAAAAAATGGATTGAATTCCTATTTTGTTAAAATTCCATTTTTTATTGAAAATACTAGCAAATTATCAATATGATAAAATGAATTGTTCTACATTAAATCCATTATTTCTATTAGTATAAACACACACACACACACTTTAGAAAAGAAACCCTCAAGAATAAATGAAATGATAGGAACAATCACCAGATAAAAAGTAATCTGACAAGCTAAATTGATCTATTAATAGATAAATCTTACATAACACCTACTTTTTAATAATAGACAACAGAACAACGTTGCACAATATGTAAATAAGACTATTATTTATTAATTTATTATATATATAGGATAATCATTAATTATTTTTTCCTTTATAAAAATTAAAATTAATAAAATTAGATTAATTCAAGTGTATAATTCAATGGTAAATTACCGAATAATTGAACTAAAGGACGAATTTTCAAATTTCAGCAAATTTAAAAAAATGGATAATAAAATATTTAAATAGAATTATACAAATTTATTTGGAAGTTGAAAAAAATAATCCTAAAAATAATATTTAATATTGAATGGAATGCGATCGAATACCATATCCAATGAATGAGTTACATGAACTTAGGTCCCAAAGGAAAATAGAAAAAAAGGATTCGTTTGCTATTGTTTATTTGTTATAATATTGATCTATTTTATTATATTTACTTACTTACTATTCATATCGAATTCAATATATTTGTGGTAAAATAAAGAAAAAGTCTACTTAATCCGCTTTTTACAAACTTAAATTAGATTATCACCAATTCAATTGGAATAGACTGAGAAATAAGATTATTAATTGTGACTAATTAATATTCGCAACATGCCTGTAGTGCATCTTATTAAGCCACCGAACGAAGTGGCTTGGAGAGTTGCAAATTGCATCGGGACTAAAAGCAGATGAAAATCTGCCTGTCGGGATTATCTTCTCATTAATTTTTTTTCTTCCGGCACCAGAAACTTAATTGCAATTTGCACCTCGAAACTTTATTCATCTTCTTGCAGTGTGTTCTTGATTAGAAAAAGACTTGGATGGAAATTTTTATCCCTATAGAATCCAATAAATCTTAAACAAGTCGGTAATAGGAATATCGAGATTAAAAAACATCGATTCCTATCCTAAAATTATCCTAAAGAAGATTTGGGATGATTTTGTTTAGGAAATTTCGTTTTAAATTGTCCTATAAATTCATCCAAAAACGGATTAGGTCAGGGTGGAATAAAATTTTATAATGACCCTGTAAGAAAAGGAATTTTTAATTTATTGTAAGATCTTGCGTTTTAGAAGAATTGATTTTAGGAGACCGAAGATTTCGTCCATTTCTTCTTATCTTAATCATATTTAAATAGATAATAAAAATTTTAGTTTTTTTTCACTTTATAAATCTTTTATTTAACTGATTTTTAAAGTATGACTGAGAGTTAGAAATACTTGGAAATGGTCACTTGAAGCGATTTCTTTTTCTAATGACTTAATAATGATATTTGAAATTATATAATCATGGAAAATTCATTTTTTCCTGTTTTCGTATCCTATTCCATGGATTCTATTTTCAATTCTTCCAAACTCCACTACGTTTGATCATTTGTTCTTAAGTACGGCATACCAGTAGCACCTTAACACCTTAACATCCAACTTCGTCTTCATGATATCGTTCATAAAAGTATAAATGATTGGACTTATAATTCAAGGAAAATGGAAGACAATTTCAACATGTCATAAAATAGAAAGGATTATTACGTGCCCGAGAATAGGGAATTCCATTTTGTCCGAACATCCCAATATGAATAGGTGTATTATAATTTTACAGCAGCTACTTTCCTCCATATCGCTTACCACTTCCATCTAATTCCACCTGAAACCCCCAAGTTTGGTATTTATATTGTCCCCTCTCCGTTTCCTTTCAACCAACGGATGTTTCCCAAATGGCTTTCACGTAAATAGAATTTTCATCATTAAACATAAAAAAAAATAATAAAAATATTATCCAATTGGACTTCTTCCTGTGCGAATAGGTCTGTTTTTCTCTCCCCCCTCCCCCCCCCCTTCAATCCAACCCCATCCTCTTCCTTCCATAACTTCCTTATTGATCTTTCTATGCTCGAAGTGAAATTTGTCAATTAAGAGAATTGCAAATGATTTGGATCGAGAGAGAGGAGGGAGAAAGTTGTCTTGGTTTGGTCATTTCTTAAAAAAGGATCGTCTTACTGGAAAGGGCTCTTGTTGTTGGGGTGGTGGCGGCGGCGGCGATGGTTTGGAGGGGAGACGGAGGCCCGAGCTTCAAATGAAATGCTTAGCAGAATCGATATCATATATAACTTAGCTTGATTAATATTCGTGAACCGGTCCTCGGTGAGTGGGAAAGCATCTGTCGGGGTCAGCGCGATATCTTGTTTGCTCTACCCAAGATGCACGTCCGAAAGGCTTCTTATCCCCCTCCGAATGAACCGCCCTCGCTACCCTCCGCCAACCTTCTCCTCCCTGTCGGACTCACCTTCGTCAGCCGCTTGTCTCGCTGCTGATAATCAATGGCTATTTATTCGTTAGCTGGTTGATATCAATATCCCATCCAACCACCCTCGGGGTGTGCGTGTACACCGACTATTTGTAGGATATTGTGCGTGCGCCACAATCCCACCTCCTCCCCTACCTTCCTAGATAATATATCCTAGTCGGTTGTCTTCCATTTTCGAGAAGACCTCTGCAAAAACAACTTTTCAAATATACTTCCAACCCTTCCATCTTCTTATTAATAAAGCCAAAAGAAAAACACGAAATAAACTTCGATTTCAATTCAATCCAATTATACTTTCCTTTCACATATTATTATTATTATTATTATTATTATTATTATTATTATTAGTGATTCTACAAACTAACGATGTACTGAATCTCACCTTAAGAATTATTTTTAATTCTTTATCAATCAAAATCGAATAAAAACAAATTCGACAAAGATACATTATTTCATACATACATACATACATCGATTTCATTTTTCATATAAATTTTCTATAAAATTAATTCAATTCAATTTATTCATTTTTTTTTAAATTTATTTCTTTTTATAATAAAATTAATATATATATAATATTCTATTTGGATATATACATATTGGATTATTATTAATTTTATTATATTAAATAGAGAGTATTCTTTATCAATTCTATGGTGTTAATTTATACTAATATTAAAATTTATTATTTATAAAAAGAAAAATAATTATTAACAATATTCTTGATAAAAAAATACTGTGTCGATTTTATTATTTTTTTTTTTATTTAAAATTAAAATAAAGTCAGATTTTTAACCCTTTTTACCTTTTTAAATGATAAATAGGGATAGTAATTTTATTAAATGATGTGTATATTTCTATTACTTTGGTTGTTTAACTTCTTAGAATTCGAAACAGTTCATTTTTGATTTGATTTTTCAACTTTACACAATTTTTCTTTTAATTTTCTCACGAAATAGTTTTTATCTTATTGAACATTGAATCCGAAATGGATTGTATATTCGATATTTATTAAATTTACATGAAAGTGAAAATTATAATAAAAAATATTTATTTATATTTATTTATACCCTATCGATGTAAATTAAGAAGAATGAATCGATCTTTTTATAGGATACAATGAGATCGTAGATTACATTATTCAATAAGATTTTTTAAGAAAATAGATAGCTATACTTATAATTATGAGTTATAAAATAAGATTTTCTACAATATTTTATATATATATATACTATTGTATATCTATATCTATAGGTATAGGTTTTATTTTATTTCTCCCTGAAATAAATGATCTTGGATAGGATTTAGCCTATTATTGATTTGGATGATGCTTTACAAAATTTGGATATTTCTCTGTATTTACATCATTTTCATTTTTTATATATTTAATTAAAGTCTTCGTGTTATACATATGTATTGCATCTGTTTTATTTGGTGTCTATTATAAACATATCTATCTATCTATCTATTCTATATATATATAATCTAAATCGATATCATGATAGATGATGTCTCCCTATTCTAGAGAATATAACTCAGGGAGGCTATGTAATTTTTTTTTAGATGAGGTGATGGTTGGTCTTGGTCAGTTGGTCCATTTCGTTTCCTCTCTTCTACATAGTTGAAAAGTTGTCGCTTACAAATTTACATTTTTTTTTATTTTATTATTTAAAACCAAAATGTAAAGAAAAAAAAATGAATAAATTGGATTGGAATAAAGGGGAAATGGGAATCGATCGGTGCAAAGTCAACACTTCTCGATTAGAATTTTTCTGAGTAAAATCATAGGATATTTAAAAAATATATTTAATATATGGAATATAGATATGTATAGGTGTGTGTATGTGATTTGGTAAACAAAACAGCAAGATTTCTTTCTTTCGCGTTGTGTTGGCTGTTTCTATTTGAATTGGATTGGAATCACGCCGATGGCGTTTACTTTACTTTCCTCGTTTTTTTTTTTTTTGTTTTTTTTTGTTTTTTTTTTTTGTTTCTTTATTCTTTCTCTTTCGTGCTCCGTGAAGTAATTGTATATGTGATACTAATTTCAAGAATCGGTTAGGGAGCCGTCACCCTGTAGCTGGGTATGTAGATGTGTGTATTCGTGTAGAGAGGGTGAGGGCAGCGGAGTGTCTTAAAGGACGTCGAGGGTGGAAGGGGGTGGGAGGGGGAGGGGGAAAGGAGGGGATGGTGTCGGGAACGGGAAGGTTCCCGATGGATGGAGCTGGTAAAGGGAAGGGAAGTTGGAGTCGGCGGTGAAGGGCAGGGGAGAGGGTTTCGGGGGAAGGGGAGGGAAGCAAAGGGGTGAGCCAAGGGATGGAAAGGGGCGAAGGCCTGGCCGTCATGCGAGCACACGGCCCTTAATTCTAGTCTCCACAAAACTTACTTGAGCTCGCTTTCTCCGCTTTCTTCGTCTCCCCTTTCCCGTCTTGCCATCTTCCTGGCCAACCCTCGGCAACCTCTCTTTCGCGCACTCGTGTTCTCTGCCTCTTACGCATAGCAACTATATTGCTATTGTTATATCTCTTCGAATTATAGAACCGTCATTCTCCCTCTCACTCGCACCCTTCTATCCAACTCGCTTTACAAATACACGCACTCGCTTACGTATTGACACATCGGGGCGTACACCTGACCCCTCAACACCCCACCCCACCCCACCCATTCCACTACTAAGACATCTTTTTCTTTCACTTACTCCTATCCTCCTCCCGCACTTCCCTCTCCAGGAACAAAAATAACAAATCACAAATTTAATAGAGATGCGATTTCATTAACCCCGATTTCATGGAATTCTCCGAAAAAAAACTATTAATAGATTTGCCCGCGTACATGGAAACATTTTTTTCTCTCCGCTACCCCTTAATGAATTTATTTAAACTATTATCACACACACAAAATTAATATATATAAATTAATAAATTACAGAAACTTAATGCTTTATTTTCTTTTTATCCCTGATAAGAATAAAAAAAAATATTATAAATAATTTTAATGAAAGGAGTAAAAGAAAATATTTACTCTGGAAAAGAAAAAAATTCTTTCTCTCTCACTCTCTTTCTCTTCTTCAATCTATATAGATATATAGATATATAAACTTGAAAAGGAAATGCAATTGTCAATTTGCCAAAATAATAATAGAAAAAAAAAAAAAAAAAAAAATTGACGAATGCGATTTTTCTAGTTGAAAACTTCTCTTAATTGATTCTTGTGTATTTATCGTCTCTCGTTGACATATTCCAATGACAGCTTTTAAAATGTTCTTAACGCTCGCAATAAAAAAATAAAAAAAATCTATATTAAAGAATGCATGTATCTCTCTCTTACTACATGCCAACGTAGGGTGAGCGGATGGGGTGGGGGTGGGAAGACAGGAGGCTGAATTGAAATCAATTTCTTCTTCGTTATTAATTTATTTATTCTTGTCGTGTATGAAATATAAATTTACGAAAGCAACTGACTTTTAAAATCTATTTTTTATTTAACATAAGCAAAAAAAACATCCTAAGAAAATGTAGCTGGAAATTTCTTCATTTATTTGCCTCCCCAGCTCATCAACCCTTTCTCCCCGGCTCGAGCCACCCCCTTGCTTACGTCTGTCTGTTCTTAGCAATCGTTAAAATCTGGCCAAGAAGAAATGTGAAGGGGTGGAACTCTCCCTTCTTGCGTGGGTACATCTAAAAACGAATAAAAATTTTATATTGCAGAATTTTTGCTCGTTGATTACCTCGAGGGTAGCGCAGTGTTTGACGCAGGGTTCCGATCTCCGATGGTCACTCACCTCGGTATTGATTGGAGATAAGATTCTTAACCAAGTTACGGATAGATAATTAATTAATCAATAGATAAGTATAGCCGGTGCTGGGCTTTTCCCCATGGAAAGTCGGTTCATTTGCCTTCTTCGTTGTTTCTGCGGTGTAATGAGAAGTTAGGAATGTAGAAAAGTCTACAACACTTTCCCCTACATTGGATCCCCTGCCCCTCTGCCAACTTCTTTATTATTTCCCCTCCAAAGCTCGCATTTTAATCGATTTCATTTGCGCGCATGTGAGTAAGACTGTGGCAAAAACTGAGGAAAAAACGGGGTAAGAGGGAAGCGGGTGACGGGAAGAGGGGGTAAATGAAAACCTGAAGAAAGGGAGAAGAAAATAAGAAGAAAGAAGATGCAGCACCGTGTTGTCTTTGTTTTGCTCTGCTTACGTCATTAAAGTAGACATATATACTTATCTTGTTCTTTCTTGGGTGTGGCCCTCATCACCCAATCTTAGTTACTATCCACTTTTTAGTTACTATCCACCATTTGCTCACCACCACTAGTCTCGTCATGGAGGAGAAGGCCACGTGCAACTGTCACGGTGAAGTTCCTTCCACTAAAATACCATACCATTGGACCGATGCGATCCCTTCCAAATTAGGAAACGAACCATTTACCCCTTCTAGTCGATTCCAATCATCCATCGAATAGTTCTTTTTCCTCAAACAGAAATTAGCATTTCACTCTTTTTGTATTTTTTGAAGAAAAAAACAGAAACACTTAACGATTGTTTAAGTAATATATTGATAGAAAGATATCCTTATTAGAGAAATTAGAAAAGGATTATTAAAGAATTATGAAATTCCTAGGTTTATAATCAATTTGAAATTGAACGTCTGTCAAGAATCTCAATAAAAAATAAAATTAAATTTTTGAACACGATTATTTCATCATTTAGTGAAATTAACTGATATGCAACACATTCCTATACTATTCTCGTTGGATTTTTCAGTGAGATTTATCATCTATATTTATTGAATTCCAACGAATCCAAAATAGTGTATCCATTTATTGTTGTTTTTCTTTTATTATTAATATTAAATTAAGATATTATTATAATGGATATCGAGATATTCATAGAAATACTAAGAAATCGTAGAGATGACTTATAACATGATAAAGGAATGGGGGAGTTGAGCTCTCCATGAACATTTGGACCAGATAGATAGATAGAGAAGTGAAAAAATGAGCAAGGAGTAAAAACCCTTGCCAAATGGGTTAACTTAATATAGTCTACGCGAGGAAATGGAATTCCGTGATGGCAAAAGCGGATTGGGCGTAAGGCCCTGTCAAAGTGAATCCCCGCGCGACATAACCACTCCACCCTCTCTCTCATCGATTCAATGAGTAAACATTACTTAATTAATCAAATTGGAGGCAAAAAATATTTTTTAATGAATGCAATCAGTAAGATAATAAATGGAACAAACCGTTAAGTAATTCAAATATATTATTTCTAATATTTATTTACTTTATTATATAATATATATATATAGTATAGTGCTATTAGTAACATTTCGCTCTTATTTTTCTACATAATTATCCTTAAATATCATTTTAGCCAATGAAGAAAAAAGAAATAATATAAGCTTTTAGGTGAATTCTTTTTATTAACAAAACTGAACAAAAGGAAATGTTTCATTTCTTTCACCTGATTCTAAATTATACCTTTATATTTTAATAAGTGTTTACGAGTATTGCACCTACCTTATACTTTCTCTGAATTTAGTATAATCAATTAGTTAATTTTAATTCTCTCTTCTATGTCATATATAATTAATAATCTATCAATTTAAGATATGAGAAAAAAATGTCGAATATATATATATATCTTAAAACAAGTGATTGATTGTTAATTTATATTTTAAGAATTTTAATTTTAAATACACATAACATTTTTTGCACATATACCATACACACTAACAAACCAACTTAATCTTCTTTTTGGAGATATTTAATATCATTCATTATGAATATATTATTATTATTATTTCTAAAAGTTTTCTCTCTGCATTAAGCCTGTTTTTCTTATATTATGAACTTAATCTTGGCCCATATATATATTTCTGAAATTATTATTATTATTATTAGAATATTTTCTTAAGATTAGGATTATGCACTAAATGAATTTTTATTATAATCAATTTTTGAGGGGACGATTCATTTATGAAATAATATTTTTTTATTTCTTTATGTTTATTTATTTGATAAAAATAAAATAAATTGGTAGATGATTTATTTACAAAAGAGACAAATAATTATTAATTATTATTCAATGATCTTGTAATAGATTGAAACTATATTGCTTTTGTTGGAAAATTTACAAACGATAGCCACTCCGGAGGGAGTAAGTAGATCCTTGAGTTCCAATCAATGACCCTCCGTTCAATCTTGCCAAGCCCCCATTAAATTCTCCTCCAAACATTCAATTGCAATCAAATAAATATCCATAATGAAAGATTAACTTCCATTTTATCAACTGTTCAGAAAATTATCAAATGCATTTTTTAGAATCTTTCTCACATAAAATTAAAAAACAAAAACAAAAAATTAAAAAACAAAAACAAAAAATTAAAAAACAAAAACAAAAAAACGAATTCTAATTATTATAATAGAACTGAGATTTATCTTACTTTACTAAGAGATGAAAAAATTAATTTTCATTAGATTATCATTTTAAATGATTGACCTCTTTTTTATATTTCTCTCTCTCTCTCTTATTATATATATATATATATATATATATATATATATATATAATTTCTGGAATATGTGTATTAGCAGTAAAAAAAAAAAATAAAAAAGACATAAAAGAGATTTTTTTCTTAATTTATTTAATTTGATTTGAGTAATCCGACTTTTTTTTAAATAAAAAAAAATTAAAAATTATTTTTGTTTGATGAATTCTATATGATATTTGAAAATGAACGTTTAGAATTTGGCGATTATAATGGAGTTTGTGGAAGTGGGTGTATAAGAAAGTAAAAGTAGATGAATCAAAATAAATAAATAATTTTTCACAAAAAATAGAAAAAACATTTGAAATTAAATATAAATTTATTATTATTATTATTATTATTATTATTATTATTATTATTTCATTGAAATTAATTCTAAAAACAAGTTATCTTACAATTAGTAATATATGAAATTTTACATAACGGTCTACCTTTAATTCAATTTTCTACATGACGCCAAATAAAAATTAAAAATGTCTTATTTTATAAAAATATTATATTTCTGTATATAATTAAAAGAAAACTTGCATCGTGATTCATTTCATTCAAACCATTTGATTCTTCTTGTTCTGTTTCAGTGGCGTAAAGAAAATTTAACTCGTTAAAATAGTTAAGAAGTCGAGTCCAATTTACTAATACTATACTATACTATCGTTACTATCTAATATTAAAATGATTTCATACTTATGTTTATATTAAATATGTTATTTTTGGATATTTACTTGATAAGATGGAAAACAAACTTAGATTTTTGGCTTCAAAAAAAAAAAATAAAAATTGGTAGGTATGACGGGCATTATAAGCATTTTTAAATTAGCAATATAAAATGAAAGCTAAACTGCAGTAATAACAATTAAAATACTACTTTCTCTCTCGATTATTACACATATAAAAAATGGATTAATATCTCTAGAAATGTTTTTAAAGCATTTGAGTTTCATACTTTGACCGTTAAACAATCTTTTTTTAATATTGCGAAATTTTTCTATTCCCCTGCTAATATTAATTTAACTAAAAATAAAACACTTATTTACAGTTCGGAAAGCAAAACATAATAAAGTCAGACGCCTGGAGCATAGGCAACTGTTTACTTATCTAAAAATACACTTATAATATAATGTATAGTCTGTTATTATTTTGTTTGTTTTGTGTTTATGTCTATTGAATAGTTTACTATTTATATGTCTATTTTTATGTTATTATCGTAGGAGCTTTACCTGGTTTATTTTTATTTTAACCTCTTCTATAAGTTAGTGATAATTTTTTTTCAATTTTTAAAGGTGTTCTTACCAATAAAAATTTTTCTATGAATTTATAATTTATAAAATTTAATGAAAATATAACATACAAATACTGAAGTTAAGGAAGAGGGGAGGAGAGAAGAGGGGATAATAATATAAAACAATTCTTCCTTCTCCATACAGCAAATATATAATAATTTGAATTAGAGGAAAGGGGCTAGCTTATAGATTACAGATTTCTTTTTTTTTAACATTATGAAGGATTTAGATGAAGTAAAAAATTATATTAGAGAATAAAAGAATAAATATTAATAATTATAATTAAAGATTAATGTCTTCCATTAAATTAGTAGATCTATTTTTCTTTGGCTTTGGCTTTAATCATTTTAGTCATTATATATATATATATATATATATATATATCTATTCGTTTGGGCTTCCATGAAATTTTTTATTATTTATTATTTTTTATTATATGGACGATGCCCCCCCCCAATCAGGGGGTGTATAAAGCTCTCTGTTTATTTGATTTTCCCTTTATCTTCTACAAATAATAAATATATTTCTCCATCCACCACTTTTTTATTATTTGAATAATACAATTTATTTTTAATTTAATTTAAACATAGTATTATTTCTTCTAACCAGTAGAAATCACCTTAATTAAAAGAATTAATTTATTTTTATTTAGCAATACCTATTCCAAAACAAAACACATACATCCAGATACACACAAATAAATATAAATAAAATAAATAAAAGATAAATATCCTTTGACCAAGAAAAGTAAACTAATCGATTATTCTTATTTCAACGAACAGTTTCTCTTTCTCTCTCTCTCTCCCTCCTCTCATCATTTAAGTTTTATTCGTAATGAAATAATTTTGTTCCAAAGGATGTTTTAATTAAAGACTCGCGAAGAAGAACAGATATTTAGGAAAAAAAAAATTTTTCAAAGAACCTCAAAAGAATGGAAAGAACTTTTTGATGTTTTTGTGGTTTATTAAAGATGCCAGGTTTTTTAGTGCGCTCCGAGAGTGAATAACACTTTCATTGGAATACGGATCTTTAAATTAACCAAGAAACTTAATTTTTCCAAGTGTTGGAAAAAATTATCTTTTTTTTATAATTTAAACAATTTTTGTTTAGGTTTTTAATTTATCTATAATAATTAAATTGATAATCACAATAACTTGACATCGTTTGTTTTAATATACATAAAATTTATTAATAATTATTGTAATGCAGAATAAGAAATTAATACTTGGTTCATTGACCCGCCGCTAAATAAATAAATAAATCTGGAGTGTATTCACTCGACTATCTCGCAAATTTGAATTGGATTAAATAACATATATTATATTTAAATTAAAATTAATAGATAATATTTATTAAACCAGCGCGTGTTTGGCTCTTTGTTGATGGCACCACGCCACGTGCTGGAGCGTGATTGCCAGTCAACGTGTTAAAAATTTAATTCCGGTACTTTCAGCGATTCAATCAAGCTGAAATTCTATATATAGCAGTTTTATACAACTTTTATTCATATGAAAAACTATTAAACATATATCTTTATTTTTACGGTCAGTTTAAAGGAAAAAAAATGAAAACGTGGTACAAATGAGCTACATTTCTCAAAAATTAATAGAAAACTACGAATTTTGAATAATGCCCTTGCACCAAATTTGTGAATTTCAAAAAATTCTTAGAGGGGTTTAATATCTCAAAAATAAAAATATATATCTATATATCTATATATACATATAGATATATATAGATATATATACAATTTTTGATAGTATAATAAGATAAGATTTATCGTTGGAATTTTTAAATTAGCAAATTTTTTCGTCATAGTACTTCTAAAAGCTTAATTCAGCTTAATTCTTTATTAATGCTTCTATGTCTTGTGACCCATAAAAATATGGTCCTTATAAACGCAATTTACACCCATTTAGTATTAACCAAAAATAAATAAATAAATAAATAAATACCAATATAATTCATAGTTTTTATTTTCCTAATTATTTATCAACTTATTTGTGTTCCATGACTGAGCTCAAAATTTCTTGACTTAAGCAACAACATTCCTCCATTGCCCCTTATTCTGAGCCATCCAATTTCTATTGTCTCTCCATTCCCCCATATCTTGTATATCTATATTGATATCTCTCTATCTTTTGTATTCGTTTCTTTATAAGCAAACCTCTCTCTCCATCATTCATTCGAGCTAGGTTATACCCATGAACACCTTCGAATTAAATTTGTAAATGCAGTAGAATGTAATTTTCCCTCTCACCATATGATCTTATTTTTATCAGCACATATATTTTACAGAAAATTTTATTTTCAAATATCCTGAATTTGTTTTCCTCAAAGTTATGCACTACGTCTCACACCTATAAAATACAAAAATCAAAAAGATATGTTAATATTCTTTTATAATAATTTGTTTCACCCATTTTTTATACATAATAAAATCTGCTAATTTTATTTTATTATTAATTTTTAATATGTATACTTTTCCATATGGATAGATCTAATTCGAATAATTGATTATCTTGTCCAAATCACCCGAATAATTCTGTGCTTTATTTTATAATCACTGTGTTTGCATAGAGATATTCGACACCTCCCGCCCGTCGTTTCGAACGACATTGTTTATAGAATACAACATTAATAAGACATCAAGCCGATTTTGATTTAGTGGTGAGTAAGGACTATTGATTAAATATTGTTTTAACCCGTGGAGTTTCCATTTTACTGCCCCTCATCTTTATTCGAATTATGAAAGAAAGAAATCCATAATGCAAGAGCATATTTTATCTCCTTCTTTTATTTTGTCCTACTCCTTCTTCATCTAGTTGAAAATAAATGCAATTAAATTTTATATTGTTCTTAACATTTATTAGATGACAGAGAATGCCAATCAAATTTTCAAATCATTTCTAGATTTGTATTGTTTTTTACATGAATCAAACTACATATTTTAGTACTTGAAAATAATAAACATTGAATAAACAACATTGATTATTTTATGTATTCTTCCTATCCTTATCACCCCTCCTAAAAAAAAATAAAAACTAGAATATGATGTTTATAAATCTATTCGAAATTCTGATTATCTATTCAAAAATATTTTAATGTTACAGATACGAAATTATCTTGTTAATTTGAAAGGTAAAATTTCATTTAATTAATTATTATTATTATTTTATCTTTAATTAATTGTATCTTATTTGTTAATTGTTTTAGACTTATAACTTTTAACAACCCTCAACTTATTATTTTTATTTATAGTATTTTTTTTTGTTTTAGTTAAAAAAAAATATAAAAAGAGGGCAAATGAGTAAAACCGCTTATTTTGTGAAAAGTGGACTTTTGTCTACTTTACCATAATAACTCTAATAAAGCATTAAACTAACCACAACGAAAGACATTGATTGAAAAGTACATTGATTTATGGAATTTAGTTTTATTATTTGTAATATTATTTTTATTTACATTTTTATAATAATAGAAATTTTACTATTTTTTTACTTAATCAATTTTTTTTTTTTTGATAATTGGAAATTGGCGGGTAGCCAGTAGGAAGTGAATGTAAGAGATCAAAATTACTTATCTTCGTTTTCACTAAATGTCAACGTTTCGATCTTGAAGCGGGTCATGATAAAGGACAGAAAACTTTTGAAGATGGTCCTGATCGATGTTCAAAATGTCCTGAAGAGGGTCTTTATCAATAACCAATACGTTGACATTAAGTGAAAAAAAAGATAATATATATATATTGTCTAATAATATATAAGTATAAAAATGCTTTTTAATAGGGAAATGTCATTAAGATGTTATAAATAAACATTTAAAAGAAATATTGACATTCTCACGTTCACTCCCATTTTAGGACAAATACTTAAAATGCTGACAATGTAATTGAAATAGGATCGTTTGATGAATCGAACATATTGTCATGTATTCAATCTTTTCATGGCTCATAAATTACTTGAGTTATTGGAAGAGTAGCCAAGGGCTGCTAGCAAGGGGTAAAAGTTATTTTGCTGGATGGAAAAAAGAATGTATGAACATTCTTCGGGATGGAGAGGACAGATAGACATCATCTTTAAGTGATACGATAGTGTCAAGATGTATAATTGAATGCCTGAAAGTCACCCCTGCGTATCGCTTTGTCCTGAATTCGATGCTATTAACGATTTTTTAATTTTTTCAATAATCCAACACATACTAAGCATGCAATATACAACAACAATATATATATAATAATAATAATGTAAATTATTATTATATTAAAAATGTATTATTTTAAATAACAAAAAATATTAAATTTTCTAATTTTTAAACCATCTTGTTGAATTGCTCTATTAATGACTGAATAAACGGATTAATTGCATAAAATACCCTTTTAAGCGTAAATATATCAAGTGATCCACTGCTCTAAAAAAAGACGATAGACTATTGTTTTATTACAATATAAGAGGCATGCGCGCGTGGTGACGGGAGTATCCAGTCAATTAACTGCCCATCGCCGAAACCACCCCTCAGCCTAAAAGAAAAGAAAAAATAACTTCTAGAAAATCTCCTCATTTTAAGCAACAGATTATTTAATTTTTAACAATGAAATATCTTTTAGATTAACTATTTTTTTACTATCACTTATTATTATTTTTCTAATAATTCATATATTATTAACATATTTCGGGAACTAATCGACTTTTTAATCGCTTATTAAATTAATAATTAAATAAATAATAAAAATTAGTTATGTGGATCGATAATACTTAACATCTTAGTAAAATTATTAATATTTTTTTTATTGACAGAAGCAATATAGGAAGGTGGCTTAAATATATATCTTAACACTAGATTATTTTCGTTGATTGTTTGAAACTAGTGGCGCACTTATGTAACTAAAAAAACGTGATGAGATGAATTTTAAGAGATTATAATAGTTCAATTCAATTAGTTCAAAATTAAACTTTATATTTTAAAAAGCCTTTATCGAAATATTATTACAAAAATGTTTTATTTATAAGGGAATTTGGTAAATTAAACCACATATTGATATATTTGTTATTGTAATTTTATTCAAAAAAATACAAAAAATATACACAACGTTTCGATTGCTACTTCTGCAATCGTTATCAAGCGACTGTTCCTATCAGTCGTCACTCGTCACTCGACGCTCGGACAGTCCAGTCGCTTGATAACGATTGTAGAAGTAGCAATCGATACGTTGTGTATATTTTTTGTATTTTTTGAATAAAATTACAATAGCAAATATATCAATATGTGGTTTAATTTACAAAATTCCCTTATAAATAAAAACAGCCACCAAAGCTTTAATCATTTAAAAATGTTTTATATTAGAAATCCGCAATCGAAGGTCAGTTAAAAATTTTAATTGATATCTCTTCCTCTCCCCCTCTGCTGAAAAATGTGTTCATTGTTTTTTTTTTAATTATTTTTATTGTTATCTTTAATGCGTAAATTTTATATTTCAAAATAGAAATTAAAGTAATACTAGTAGTATTATATAAATGTATATCCTTTTTTCTGTGTGAATTCATATTTGAGATCCACCAAATATAAAATTTGGTACTTGTTAATTATACTAGTATGTAGTAGCGCCACTTCTTTAAGTAAAATATGCCACCAATTTTCGGTCGTTGAAGGTGTTAGGTAGGTGTTATAATAATAATAAGCAATACTTTCCTTCCTTTCAACTACAAATTACAAATCAATTCTATATCTATCTATAGATAGATAGATATATTAAAATAAATCCTATCTAATTTGTATTTGTATTTTTTTATTATTTTTATTTTTTCTGAATAGAACCGGTGTCGTTTTGATGTTGTTGTCTATTCTATTTTAATTTTAATAGATCGGAGACGATCTTTGGATTGACGATGAGTAGGGGAACGAATTGTCAATGAATTCGATTTCGGAATGTAATAACAAATGGACTCGAAAGAAAAGATATCGCTTCTCTAGATTTAGAACTTTATGATAAAATGAACTGGGATGAGATAGCGGCGTTTTTTATGGTGAATCTTCTGCCTCCCTTAACGTACATCTACCCTACGCTCCTTTATGGGCCCCGAGACCAAAATAACTCTCACTTTGTGGCCTTTCGGAATCTATTATTTAGAACTACAAATCAAAAAATTCTCTTAAAGCAATCATTATGAAAATACACTCTATAAAGATTAATAAATAAAATAATAATGTTGCGGTGAAAATGGATTTTCAAGCTTTCCCCCGTTGAGCCAAAAACGTAGTGCAACCGTATACACATCATTCTTAATCGTCCTTTATTCAATCCTTGAAAATCAATAACGATTACATGATTTACTACAATTTAATTATCGATAGATAAATGTATCACATCAAAGAATCGATCAACCAATGGAGAAACCACTGTATATAAAATATGCATCCATAGATAGCTATTTATTATTTTTTAACGTTTTTTTTAATAAACTCGGATTGAAGCATCATCCCATCCATAGAAATAATTTGAATATCAAATTAAGATTTTTACTTTTAATTCATTCTAAGAATAATAATTGATATTTTTTAATCAATATTAATTTGGACATCGGACAAAAAGAAAAGATTAATTATAATGAATTTAACTAACAAAATAAAATTATTACTTTAATTAATAATTCATGATTAAGAAGAAGAAGAATCCCGTAACTGAACCTATTAAGCGTTTGTTTGATATTCGTCAAGAAAAGAGGGTGTTTGACTTGGATCCTAGGGAGGAGAAAGCGACTGCCAAAAGGACTGTCAGTAGACCACCACTCAACCCTCCCCCCCCCCCCGTAGGGAGAGGGAGAGGGAGGAAGGGAGAACAATTCACGTCCAGCGAGCCCACGTCTGCGATCCACGAACCGACCGCCTGACCTCAATTGCCACTTAAATAAGTGCAGGCACGAACTTTTTATTCTATCGTTCGAAGCTCTATAGAACTATTATTTCGATAGCGACATTTCCATGTAGTTAGTAATTATATCTATTTCCATTATTCATAAATTTATTGAAATGTTATTGTTTTGTTTTAATTCTTTTTTATTTTTATTTATTTATTTATTTATTTTATTGCATGAATGCTTATCATGTCACTTCTTCAACAGTGGACCGTCACCTTCGTTCCAAGTAACCTTTACACATTCTTATTCTAATTCGAATTTAGTAAACTGGAAGTAAATTTTCAACATCTATGTTGGTGAGATGTGGTCGATGGTTTTAGTGGACGAGATTTGTTCTAGCATATTGGAAAATAGAACCAGTTTGTAAAAATATACGCTATCCATCTTTATAAATGGATTTATAAAATCGAGTAGGTTAGGATGGGCTCGGTTTGGTAAAGAAAGGCTAATGAAAAGTTGATTTTGGATAGGACTGGTTCGCTACCTGTTGGAGGGATTTTAGAGAAGTAAGAATTTTTTTGGATGGAGAGAGAAGTGGTTCATGATCGAGATGATTGGACAAATGAGGAACTTTCAAATTCAATTCAAAAATATAAATATACGAAGATTAATAAAATTATACTAAATTTGCTATTTAATTTTCTCTTATAACGTCCAACAAAATTTTCGAGAAAACTATAGTTGTAGAGGGTTTTATTTGAAATTTTCTTTTAATTATTTATATATACAAAATAGAATATTATTTTCAAAAATAGAGTTCATGATTTTATTGTTTTCTATTTCTTCTGACTATTTTAATTTTTCTATTTATTGAATTTCTCTCTCTATACTCTTATTGAAAGATATACATATTTTCTTTTCAGTTTGTGAATCGTAAATATGAATTAGTTTAGTTACTGTTATCTAGTTATTACAATGGATACATTTTACATTAATCGATACAAGTTTTGAATTATAAAATTCTCATTTTTCATTAATTATTCAAGCAAACATTTCGGGTTTTTATTAGAATTCAAAGAAATACTCCCATTACTTAAAGTCTATGTTCATTGATTTGGTTCATACAGCTTTCCCTTGTCTTCTTCCAAAAGTTCTTCTCTATTGTACGTTGGTCTTTCCACTTTTCCTTCTTCCCCTTTCTCCGGATCCTCCTACTCATTTTATTCTCATTCGTCCATTCAAGGGATATATATATATATATATATATATATGGGTTTCTATAGTAAATGAAACTTAAATAATAATAAATAATTACATTTTCTTATCCTATTCAATTATTAGAAAAAAAATATTAATTAATTTATCTCTTATATTAAGTTTATATTGGATTGACTCCTTGGAGCAGTGATTCCCAACCAGTGTGCCGCGATATTATGACTTGCGACTTTTTTTCTAAATTTTTTCAATTTGGTTCTAAAAAAAGGTAAAACGTTTTTGAGACTAGGCTCTTAAAATGGTAAACTTTTACACTTGTCTTTTTCTTTGGGTGTCGCCAAATTTTTAAACAGTTAAAAGTGTACCGCGGTAAAAAAAAAGGTTGAGAACCACTGCCTTGGAGTATCGAACCCATAAATACTATACAGGTTTTCTTGTCTACTGGTTTGCGTTTTGTTCTTACAAAGTATATATATATATATATATATACTTTTTTTTTTGTAATTTAAAATAAAAAATAAATAAAATTATATTGAGAATAATTTTTCTATATTTGTTACATATATATTACATTTTTTCCTAGAATTTATTAATTAAATTAACTAATCGTAGAATCAGTCACCCTTTTAAGTGTAAATCATATAAATTGTTTATTGTTTCTAATTATAGCAAATGTTGTGGACTTGAATTATTTTAAACCACAGGTGTGTGTCCAATTGCTTATAAGTCTAATGATTTTAAATCTTTTTTTTCAGAGACAAAAGCGGAGACAAATGTGACGTTTGAAAGGAAGAACTCACACGGGTCGTGAGACTGGTGCGTGAGACAATTGCTGAATTGCTGCAGGAAGTGACACTGAAGGCTAAATGATGATTAATTGCTAATGGCCAGTAGCCCACGGTCACGCTTGGGCTCAGCCAAGGGTCTTCCTTCGCATCGCACACACACATTCCATCCAGATAGATAGATAGCTAGAATATACTCGTACTACACCCACTCCAACACCATTCCATAGCTTGTGTAAGAAATAAGAAGATACCTTGGACCCTTCCTCACTGGCCGTTCTAGGATTAGATCAGGTATTTCAAGAAGGCCTCGATCATCCAATCGCCATCATCCTCCACCTCTACCTAACCTATACATCGTCCGATTTTAGATAGATTTGTTTTTTGCAAGAATTATCTCTGCACTTGGATTCATTTTAAATTTTTTATTAATACAACAATCATGTGGATTTCTTATTTTGAAAACTTCAGCAGAAGGAATTTCGTTTTATAAACAATTTAATTCAAATTCTTTGTTCTATATATTTTTCCATTTTAAGAAATCGCCGAAAAAAGTTTCGAACAATTACAAAAGACGCTATAATTTCTAAACTCACCAACAAAATCAAATTAAACTTCTGTCCGATTTCAAGGATAGTCATAACTACTAAAAGAGTTAGCGTATTAATACGTGAAGCGCGCGGATTTTTAAACCAAAAGTCTACTTACTACCTTACTATTTTTTATCAGAGTAGTATTATATATATTTATATAGTAGACTTATTTTATACCTCACCTATTTTTATTGCTCTTTGTAAACATTATGTGCTGTTTCTTTTTTTTTAATTTTTATTAAACATGTATAAAAACATAACAGATCTTAGAAGATTCGGTGATGCGAGGCATATGCATACATTTAAAAATATATGAAAAAAATTGAAGTGATAACGAAAAAAAAAACAACTCAAGTAATTTAATGCTTCAAAACGAAAAACTTATTAATATTATATCGTGAATCCTTCCCTTAAGTTGTTTTAATTTTGTCTCTCCAATTTTTTTAATATCATTTTTTTTTTGTTCATGTTGATTTTTGTTTTGAATTTTTAAAATAAATAAAAATATACCAATTAATACACCGCTATATTAAGAATTCTTTAGAGAATTTAAAGAACCCTTAATAATTAGAATCCATTTTAAATGAACGGAACCCAAAACATTCCGGCTCAGTTATTGTGGTTTTGTTAGGTAGTGTTTGTAAGTGCAAAATTTGTTTTGTTTGGAATTTAAAAAAATATTATGAATATTATTTTAATATACCATAAATCAATTATTTAAAACTTAAACAATTCTCTTGTATTATAGTGATTTAATGCTTAAAAACTAAAAATCCCTTAATATTATATCGAGAATCCTTCCCATAAGTTGCTTTAATTAGAAATATTAATAGAAATAGATTAAATAAATTTAATACTATAATTGTGTGTCTGTTTAAGTTTTCTTCAATTTATTTTTTTCACTTCCCACTCGCTCTCTTTCTCGTTTCTCTACTCGACAGAATTCAGGAAATATTTTTAGACAGAATTTATTTCTAGATACAATATAGTTTTTTTTATTGTGAGGTTGGATCGATGTATTCAAAAATATTAACAGAATAAAAAAACATTCAGAACAGAAACAATTGAACATTCATTAATTTTAGAATAATTCGATTCTCAATTCTATTCTATTTTTGGAATAATAAAACACCAACATGAATACTTGCAAAAATCTCTTGCTTGTTAGTTAGGCCACCTCTTTCAAGAAGTTGCCCTCTCAAGCAGCAATATCCTCGTACCATATTCGACATTTTGCTTGAACGATCCGGGGTCTGCTGACAGATTTTAATCAAACTAATAACAATGGTCAAAGTCGGTAAGTGAGCCTCGCCCGCGGGAAGATGTTGAGATCGGATGGCTCACCCTTTTCATCTACTCCCCCGCAAAAGCTCACATTTGCTCCATATAAGTTCATAAGTGTGTCCTCTTCAACCCATTGCAAACAGTCCTCGATCTTTTGCAGCCACTTTGATCAAAGGCAACCTGAGTAGTTATCGCTTCAATTCGAATTTAAATTCAAACAAACTATTGGATTTGGATATTCTCTTCTTAAGTTAAATAAAATAGAACATTATTAATAAAATTGGCTCTTTCTTAGACATTGATAAATTATTCATTTAATCGTATATAGATTATAAAGGTGAATGTTTGTGATGATGTATGTTACTCTTTCACGCAAAAACTACTGAATGGATTTTAATGAAACTTTGCAATAATATAGCTTATACATCAGAATAATAGGCTAATAATTACTTAAATATTAATTATAAATTAATCAAAATATAGTCTTTACAATTTTTAGTAAATTTAAATGACGTCAGCAACTACGTCAGACAGTGCTTCCTTATATCGGCATCGACATCAACGCCTTCGCATTGACTTTGAGTTGCCTTAATATTGGGTTAATCAGTTTTTTATATTGAAAATATTTTACAGGTTTATGCATTAATATAAAGAAAATGTTTCATAAATATAAATAAAATTATTCATTAATATAAATAAAACTATTAAATAATATAAATAAAATCAAAATAAATTTAAACAAAGGTTTATTTAAGTTTTATATACAAACAAATACAATTTAAAAATTAGCTATAAAACATTTTCACTAATTTTTACCGACCACGATAGTAAGGGGGGTATTGTTTTCACACCAAATTTCACATGTGGAGATTTTTACATATCTCCACGAATCATGCATTTTCTTAACAGAAAAAAGTATTTTTAGCATGATGTCTGTCCGTCTGTCCGTCCGTATAGATGTGTACAGCCTGAACGGCTCAACCGATTTTGATGAAATTTGGTATATTTACTTAATGCATCAGTGGGATGAATTGATCGACTTTTGGTGCAAATCCGGAAACCGGAAGTGGTAGTATTAGCGATCGACGATAGGAAGGAAAGGGTTATTTTCACACCAAAGAAGATTTTTTTATATATCACCACGAATCATGCACTTTGTATTGGTTTTATCCTCGAGAAAAATCATATTTATTAGTTTTTTCTTGATTTAAAATTATATGACGTCATCCAGCCATTCATGACGTCACAGCCTGGTCTTGCATATATATTATAAATAAAATAAAATTAAAAATGTTTATATTTATTATTTATGTATGCCTATCTGTTTTTTATTACATTAATAGATATATTAAAATTATTTTAAATTGTTTCTGTAGCTGGAAATTAATTTACTTCAAACCGTCGGTCGGTTCGAACCTGGCCACAGGTCAGCTTATTTTATTTAAAATTAGATGAAATCTTGTCTTGATAAAGCTTATTTTTATAGCAACAGCTGATAATTATTCCTCTGTAGAAATATTTCGTCTCTTCAGAGTCGTTATAATTTAAAATCATTTGGTTCAAAAATATGTGAAAACAAAATAAATACAATAATTAATTACAATAATAAATAATATAAATAATATATATATGTGGGGGTGCCAACACAGCTTTTTCTTTCTTTAGTTCTTCTTCGAGCCCCTTGGGGCGCTAAACAGTGTTTCAAAAATTAACATTGAGTGTCCGAGTCTGGTAAAGATAGTCTGTGGTTTAGAAGTTCTTCGAGTTTCACTTTCTTGGATATTTAGGTTTATTCATGGTGGAATTATGAATGAGTCGAAAGCATTTATTATTTTCTTTGTACGTCAGTGATGACTAAAATATCAAACTATCTATCTTTATGGCATTACTGAACTTGAAAGATTTTGATTTCAACAACCACATTCCTCCGGGATCCCGGACGATTTTTTTCCGGTATTAAAAACCGGTATTTATATAAAAATATCGGTATTTTGGTATTAGGAATTTACGAATTTACAAAATGTGTATGATTTTTTAATGCCAATAGTGCCGACAAGTGTAGAATCAAAAGAGCTTTTTCGGCCGCTGGTTATTTTTGTACGAAAATTCGGTCCTCGCTTGATGATGGAAACGCTTGATTCGTTGTATTTTTCAAGAGCAAACTTTTTAATAAACAAAACGCAAGTTATTAATATTCCATTATATTTTTTTTTTCAATGATACGTCCAACGAGTTATTAGTCTACGTAGAGATTGTTTCTCAATGGATTTCTCTAGAAACCAACTTCTCACCAAACTTTCCTCGCTCATTCACACAATGACTTTTACTATATTTGAAAATGTGTAGAAGTATATGAAATTATAATATGTAAATATAATATATAAAAAATAATAATTATAATTAATTATCAAATTATATGACAATAATTTTTTAAATATAATTGTTCGTTTAATATATTAAAATTATTCGATTAACTAATGTCTTTTCAAAAGAAAAGCATCTTATTGATTTTATATTTTATTTATTTATTTATTTCAACTTTTTAGCTCTCTTTACTAACGAACTAATTTTTAAAGATAAAAAAAAATTCAGGAACTCTTGATCGTATATCTAACTATATGATCCGAATAAGATTTAATTAAAAAAAAACGAAGATATTCTATAATGATATAAATAAGCGAAAGTTTTGATAAAGAAAATAAAGCGAAACGCGGTTGTTGAGGGAAGTTATTCATTGGTTTCCAAACCCTTTATAATGGAAGCGAACTTTGCATGATTGCTCTGACCCCTGCCTTATCCATGCCTGCACTATTCGCCCCGAAACATAAGCACCAACTATACGATTCCCAATTGTCTTGATACGAAATTCAGATCCAACAATTCGAACAATAACAAAAGCCAACGTTAACTCTCTACTCGCCACTATTGAAAGTAATAGTTGGTTAGTTTAATTTAAAAGGTAGAACGGAGAAAATTTCTCTAATTAATCGGTTCTTCATCGTCATCTTCTCAAACGCTCATCAACAAATGTTGTTTGTATATCTCGTTACAATCCAGACAAAAGTTGTACGAATTCAAATCGGAGAGATGGATCACATTCAAATGGTTCCCCGATTCATCAATAAATGGAGTCTCCCACCTTTTCTAATAGTTTATTTAATTCTCTAGGATAGGTTTTTATTTGTATCGCATGGAGAGATCCAATAAAATAGAGATGATCTAGGATATGTTTTAGGAGGTTATCAATCGTGGTAAGTCAATGGTGGGGGAATTGGGAGAAATTGGAAATTGGATGGATGTGATTCAGAATAGAACCGGTTGGAGAAATGTGGGTGCTGTCACCAATAGGAAATTCGAGTTGAGTATCGTAACGGAGATATATTAAGGGATTTTTAAACAGAAAATTCCATCTCTATAAGATTAATTTTTGATTTTGATTTTGTCTGAATTATTGTGATTACAAATAATAATAATAATAAGTTTCAATACAAATATTAAAATAAAAACATTGAAATATTCAAGGTAATTCATTAATCAGATAAAATATACATATTATTATATTATATTAAATATGTAAAACTTATAAATCTATAGAATATATTTTTAAATGCTACTCTTTTCAAATGATTAATCAAGAATCATGAATCAGAGTTATATCTCTGATAAAATATTAAATATAACACATAATTTAACAGAATCATTAAATTAATTGATTAAATTAATTTTTAGAGGAAAATATATAATTTAAATGAAATTATTTTGATAATTAAAATTTAAAATAACAAAAAACATATCACAATATTTTAATAATCATTTCAAAATTTCAAGAATTCATATTTTTTAATTATTTAAAGGTTCACTAAAAAATAAATTAGTCATCCTAAAAAACAGAATTAATATAGCGTCACAATTTAACCAGACAGATAAGAAATATTCTTAAAACAATACTATATTTTGATTCTTCAATTCAGAAAACGTAAAAATAGATAATAAAAAAATGAAATTAAAATTTAAACAATCCACATGATAACTTTATAATGTATAGATATTTCTAAATTTTTTAGACTATGACCAGTCATCCAGGTATTTATTACATTTTCAAATGAATTAATGAAACTAAATTAATAGATTATTATTTTTTTATTATAATTTATTTTATTTATATACTCCAATTTATCAAAACTACTCCAAATATTAATTTAATTTATTAACATACTCTGATAAAATTCAATTCATTTCATTGGTAAATAAAATATTTCATTCATTCAATCAATTATAAAGAAAAATTATGATTCTAACGCCAAGGTTCTTGATTTATTAATTTTAACAAAGTGAAAGATATTTGCATTTAACTTTTTTTACAGCCAGTTACTTTCTTTAGTAAACCATTCCTGCCAAAATTACATGAAACATATGAATCGTATAATAGTATAAGATGTAAAAACTGTAATATTTTACTAAAAACCATTAAAAAAAATAAAAATGAAATCTTTATTATATAATTATAAAACAAAAACAGCTCATTTTTATTTATTACAAAAAATGTGGAATACAGTGAAAACATAAGATACATTAAAAAATTCAAATTTTTGAATAACACTTATTTTCTCTTTGAATTAAAAAATAAACTTTAATTTAACTATCAATATTTAGAAATTTAATGAATTATGTATTTCGATCTACGAGTTGAAGACATCCAATATAACATTAAAGAAATAATTGCTATGTTGAAGAGAATAGAAGAAGAAAACAGTGAATATGTAAAAATTTCGGGTATTCCCCTAACTCATTAATAGTAAGTAAAGAAGATATGACGTACTCACACATGCTTGAACATAAACCGACCGTTTTCTTATTATACTGTTGAAAATAAAATTGGTAATAATTTTTTTTGTGTTTTTCTCATGTTATTTAAATTATATATATAGCTTTCAATCTCGTTTGAAAATAAATATTTCTTGGACTTAAGTATTTATCCAAGTAAATGTTATATTTGTTTTCAATGAACTTTTATAAACGTTTATATACAATCTCTATGTCTGTGTGTCTGTCGCCAAAAATTTTCGATTTTTTAAATTTTTGATTTTGGATTCGAGTAGAGCTTAAAAAAGTGTAAATGGTCTTGATTTTTTAAATTCGGTTGGGAACATCGGTCCAATCGGCGGTCCAAGTTGTCAATTTCCCATATTTTCGGCGCATCTTCAATCGTATCATTATAATTATAATTACAATTATAAATTATAATAAATATTAATTAATTACTTACGTTATTTTTTGAGTGTTTTGATAAAATTAAATTTTCATTCTGTAAATTAAATAATTGGATTTCATTTCAATAAATATCTATTTTTCAATATTTTTTGCTCTCTCCATGAATTATCTAATTCTCGCAATCTATTAAGAATTAAGAATGAATTGTAATTATTTATGCAATTTTATGATAAATAGGAATCCAAGTTGGTTTCTTTCTAGCATACTTATGTAATTTATAAAAAGAATGAAAATGAAGTAAATGTTTGCCGATGTTCCAATGGAATGGTGGGTGATTGCAATCCTGGCATCCTTGTGTATGCTCCAGCCAATCTCACCTGTCGCTGGATGTCCTGCGCCCTTTCTACCCCCCGCGAACCCTTTTGAAATTTTTCTTTGCCCTGCCCCCTCCCTCCGTCTGTCGTCTAATAGACCCTAGTTACAGAGTAATTTTCTTGGCTGCTGTATACATATTGAATCTGTGGGGAACCTGTGTGCATCTCCTTGGATCAATAATAAAGTCCCTCATATATACATCCAATTCTATCCATTCTCTTTGCCATCTTTCTTAGTCCTCTGTCCTTAGTATCGTCTCACTTTCTTTGTCTCTCATTAACGCTCTTGTTTCAGGGAATTCGGCGTCCGCGAGTACTGCGCACAAACACATTTTCCTTTCCAAAGGGATCCCCGCGGACCCTTCTCCCTTTGCATTAAAAAAAAGCCCCACGTGTACATAAGATTTAAGAGGCTTACCCACCAGACTGACATCCTATCTTATGGGCTCCTATCTTTTTCAGATCCAAAACTTTAAGTCAAGCAAAACATTCATTATCCCCTAACATTAATTTATATGTTACCTACAATGACGGCAATTAATTAAGATTAATATATTAGAATTATGATAGATAATATTAGAAATAATGTTTTGGCATTAAGAAAAATAGGAATAACAAAGATGCACACCCAAATATACATACAAACAATTTCTATTTTCGAGATACAATTTAAGAAAAAAAAAATTAAAAAAAAGATCAATGTGGATTCTCCATGATGAAGCGCCCATTCAAAATATTGAGTTTTTAATCTCTAATCTTATTAACAGTAAGAAAAAATCAATAATTAAGATTGGGGCTGGAGCCAGAAGGCACCCTCTTAACGACGAGATATATGCGTAGGTTGCTAAGATTTTTCTCTTGATGAATCAACACCAGAAGCAAATTTAAATTTAGAGCTTAGAAAGAAAATTAATACTCGTTTTCATTTTTTTGCCCTTTTGAAAAATACACAGACTAGACATTAAAATTTGCAACCATAGATAGATATTTATTTATTTAATTAATTAAGCATACATTAATTAGATTTAAAGTATTATCCATTGTCATAATCAAATTAGAGTTGTTATTAAATACAATTTTCATTCATTTATTTTTTTCTTTTACAATTTATTACTAGTAACACACTTTAATATTGTTAATTATCATCTTTGTCATTCGATTTTCGTTTTATTTATTTATTTATTTATTGATTTTTATTTATTATATTTTTTATATATCATTGTTTTTAATACAATTCCAATAATATTATCAATTATTTATTTATTTCTTCTAAATTATATAATTAGGACTTCGAAATTAACTTTATTTATGTTAAATCAACTCCTCTTCTTTTAGAGCTCATCATTCTTTCAACTTGGTATGTTGTTGTTTTATTTTGCTATTTATGAAAAAATTTCAAAAATAATAAATAATACAAATAATTGATCTAGTATTATATAATGATATAATTAATAATATTCCAATGAAAAGCTTTGGGCCAAAAAAAATAAATAAAATAATGATATATATTTAGGTATATATAAAAATACTGTTATCTTTTTTTATTAAATTAATAATTGAAATAAATCGGAGCACTGTACGGATCTATAATAATGTAATCGACCGTTTAACGATAAAACGATATAGAGATATATAGATATCTCTCTCTCTCTATATATATATATATCTATATATATCTATATACGAGGGTGGTCTGAAAAGTTTCCGTCCTGGGCAAGAAAAACGATGTTTTTCAATTTTTTTTTCGACTTTTTCTAGAGGTTATTTAGGTGGGGAAATTTTTTAAGATTCTGGGTCTTAGTCTGTGTGACCAATAGTCGATATCGGGATTTTGGGTTGATAGCTTGGGGTGTTTTATATATATATATATATATATATATATATAATTATATTATATATGTGCTCATAATTATGAAAGTGGTCTAAGACAAGATTTTAATAAGCTCTCCACTCGACTATCTCGCAATTTGAATTGGATTAAATATTTAAATATTATATTATATTTAAATTAAATTGAATTAATTATAAATTGTAAATTATAAATTAATAAATAATATTTATTAAACCAACGCATGTTTGGCTCTTTTTTGATTGCACCTCGTCACGTGTTTGCGCGTGATTTGCATTCTTAAAAAATTGTTAAACAATAAATCTATGACTTAGACCACTTTCAAAATGATGTGCACATATAAAATTTCGTGTTGTTTTCACCTGGTTTATAGGACATGGCGTTTCGATTCCCATATTGGTGCCATTTTCATGAAAGTTATGGGAAGACAATTTTATGATTCTGGGTTTTAGAACATGACCAAGAGTCATGGTTGGTTATTTTGGGTTGAATTGAGGGTTACTCTGTTTGACTTATTGTGTTTTGAAACCTGTAAGTATCCCTAGCACTAACCCTATTAAATGTGGTCTGGCCAGTACCACACTTCCTGAGTTATATATTTATTTAAAATATAAACCTAAGATTATTCAATATAATATAAAAATATTAATAATAATAACAAGAATAAAATTAATAATAACATTACAAGTAAAATAAATAGAAATAAATAAAAAGAATTTTTTTATATATATATATATATATATTAATATTAAATAAATAAAACATAATTAAAAATAAAAAAATAAAAATAGAATGTTATATTTAAAAAGAACAAAAAAAAGTATTTTTTTATAAAATGTATTCAATATTTATTTATTTATTTTATTTTAAACTTTGTTTCCTATGTCCTGTTAAAGTATGAATGGTTAATATGAGGAATGAATTAGAAAAATAATAATAATAATAATAATAATAATAATAATAATAAAGGGATGCAAGTGGAATAGGAGAGGTGCCCGGTTAATTAGAGAACAGCAAATGGTATGGTAGCGCTCCTTTGCTTGAGCTTGCCAAAACCAAAAGACGGATTTCCACCAAGACGGACGTCATCTTGTTTTCATCAAGAGGAATCGAAAAACAAGCAAACCAGGTAGTTATTACATGTTTTAAAAGCTCATTAGCTTTATGTAAATATTATAAACCTGGTTGAAAATAAGAGATATTTAATCATTATGTCAAAGACGATCGATTTTTGTTTCCTCATTTCAACCAGAAATCCCATCAAAATGAAAATGAAAATTCATAAGTAGATGCATTTTCTTGAAAAATTATGCAATATAACAAACTTTTGAAATAAAATTATTATTATTATTATTATTATTATTATTATTGTTGTATCTATATAATTATATATAATATAGATATTTTTTTTAAACTTATCTTTTAATTTGTGAGTCAGTCTGCTTGAGTCGGAGCCAGCGTACAGTACTTAATAACGACTGCAGAATAAGCAATTGAAACGTTGTACATTTAATTTACTAAATAAATAGATTATACAAATAGGTGGTGTATTAATAAAAATCGCTTTAATTATCTTTTGATCAATTTAAATATAACGTTCTATATTAAAAAAAATCTGGAGTTTCTCCATTCGTCTATCTCGTAAATTTGAATTATATTTAAATTAAATTGAATTAATTAAATTATAAATTAAAATTAATAAATAATATTTATCAAAGCAGCGCGTGGTTGGCTCTTTGTTGAGGGCACCACGTCACGTCTGGCGAGATAGTAAAAAAGAATCTGATCTTTCCTAATTTGTAATTTGTAATTAAAAGAATTAGGAAAAGAATAAAAATAGAATATATTAGTATGTATTGTGATATTCTTTAATAGAATTATTCTTTGATTTTCTCTTTGATTAAATAAATGCATTCTATTCATAAGTCAGTGTTTCTCAATTCAACCATACGCCTTCTAGTTTTTCTATCACAATTTTCTCGCACCCCCTCTTACAATACAATGTATCTAACAATCATCTATATTGGATATTTTGGATTCTGTTTTTAAATTATTTTTCACCTATTGACAAAACAAGAGTTTTCTGTGTATGAATGCTTTCCTTTCAGTCAGTTTATCATTTTTTACCGACCGACCGACGATAGTAAGGGAGGTATTGTTTTCACACCAAATTTCACATGTGGAGATTTTTACATATCTCCCCGCGAATCATGCATTTTCTTAACAGAAAAAATAATTTTTAGCATGATGTCTGTCCGTCCGTTTGTCCATTGTGTGTCCGTATAGACAGACGTGAATATTTGAACGGCTCAACGGATTTTGATAAAATTTGGTATATTTAGTTAATTCATCAACTTTTGCTGTATATCCGGAAACATGAAAAATTCTAAAGTCACTCTTGGATTCTAGAGGTCATGAAACGCGAATATATAAAACAATTTTAAATTCACAGCAATGTGCAGACAAAACCCTTTTTATATATATGTATATACATAGAAATAAATCAAATTTACTAAAATATATATATTTTATATCAACAGGCCTACTTTTCTGTCTTTCAGTGCATTAATACATACGTTTAAGGAACATATGTTTTATTAGTCATTTATGTTCTTTTAAATTATTGGAACGATGAATCGGTGAACCAGTTATTAGTATTACTAGCCATATCCCATAATTATGATTCATTTTTTTTAATGATTGAGCTGCGGCTCGGTGAACCAGGTATTATCTAAGAAAAGCATAATAGCAGCATAGCTAAAATGTCAAATTTTATCTCTAAATAAATAATTTTTTAAGGCGATCCTGATTTTTCCTATTTCAATGCCAAATATCAAATATATATAATATATATAATTATATTGATATTTTAATATAAATACTATTTTAATATTATATACAACTAATTTAGGTATAAGAGTAGCGGGTGGCCCTCTCTATGACCCCGATAGAGAGAGGTCCACTTCAGGGAAGCAACCCTGCTCACGCAAGCCACGACTTTTTCTCGCTTTCGATGGAGGAAGTCGCGTCCCAACTGTCCAATTCCAAATTCCATCAAATCAATATTAAAAATCCTTCACATATACTCTATCTACTCGCCAACATTATGGCCTAGGATGCAGATACACCCTATGTTATTGAATTCATGTATAAGGTATAAATTAAATGGTTATTTTTTTAAAAATACTAGTAACGCCACTTGTCGTGATTTAATTGTGATAAAATTTATAAAGATCCTAACATGTTTTTTTAAATTGAAGGACATTTTTGATTATAATAAAGATTCGAGAATTTAAAAATAATTATTTTAAAATATTAAATACAAATAAATAGTTTATTATATGCTTTTTATTAACTTCACTTTTCTGTCTGTCAGTAATGTTAATAATTTGTAATTCGATTTGAACCCACTTCTAGGTGAGCGATTTGGCTCAAATTTGAAACGTATATTGAAAGTCGATGATACTTTAATAATAACCAGCTGGTCCGAGCGCCTTCGGCGCTCTTCACAGCTGGACGGGGGCTCCGCCCCCTGTACCCCCGAGTGGTACATCGTATTTGGTTAAAAGTAGTATTCTTCTATTTATATAGCTCAAAGATAGTCGAAAGTTCTTGGCCACATTTCTCCAAATGTCCCTATCCTGAGCCCTTGTCCTATCTCTCTTACGTCCTTCCTATGCGTCCATGGTCTTGATTCCCTTTGATAATAATTTTGATGAGATAAGCCTCTTTACTGCATGATAACAGGCGTTTCCCGATTGATACCTCGATTTAAATTGTATATTAAGATTTTGTATGTTAATACTGTTCCTCTTTGTCTCACTAAATATTTTTTCTTATCACTATTAATTTCAAACCTCCATTAATTTTTCCTCGCTATCTGTAATTGCAATTGCCGAATCTCTTATAATATTTAAGACGTCTGCTTAGCCTAACTTGAGTGATTTTTTCCCAATTTGTGTAATCACATACTCACAACATGCAACATATAATTGGTCAAAGAATATGTATATAATATTTATAATTTTTATGTTTTATTTATATTTATAATTTAATTTTGTTTTTGTTTTCTTTTAATCAATAAATCTAATATTAAAAATGCCTAGAGGATGTCTAAAAAATCATATTTTAATTTTAATTTTGATCTCATAATTGGATTTCCTTTTTCATGTAAGTATATAATTAAGAGTGGAATTACAATATAATCAATAGCTAATATATAATATTAAAAATATATTTACGGATTCGTTCTATAATAAATTGATGATGTCATTTAATTCTCCTACTATGTATCGAATCGAATATAAAGATAAATCTTCTTTTAAACGTTGTGTGAAACAATTTCAAATAATTTAAATGTAAAACTATTAATGAAATTAAAAAATCAAATATATGAATATAATATAAATATTTTTAATTTTATTTTAAGAATAGATATATATATCTCACAGGCGGTGGTTGTGACGTCATCAATATATTATAAATTTAAATTAAGAAGAACTAATAAAGTTTCGTGAGATGTGATCAATAAAACTCAATTTTTCTTTATAAATACTATCTCTGTTGTGAATTTCAAAAAAATCGTTAGAGCGGTTTTTGAGAACAATGAAACAGAGAAACAGAGAAACAATTTTTACTCGTATAAGAAGATAAGATAATCAAAAAGAAATATTTTGAATTTTTTAAAAATAAGGATTTTTAAAATTTGTGAATTTAAATGATTGATGTTAATACAATGTTATATTTATATTTATACTAGCTGCTTCGAGCGCCGTGACGCTCTTCACATCTAGACGGGGGCTCCACCCCCTGTACCCCCGAGTGATACATAGTATTTGGTTGAAAGTCTGTATGTAAAAGGTTTTCATCCAATTTGTTTCAATCAGTATATTACATAAAACAATAATTTTTTGTGTTCTTACTTAAAATAGATTTTAATTTAATCAATAAATTAATTCTATATTATTATTATATATGTTCTATCTATATATATATTTACCTCTGGGCTCTGGCTCTAAAATTTTTGGCCAAAGCAACCACATTTCTCCAAGTGTCCCTATATCCTGAGCTATAACCATCTAACTCCTACCCTTTCCCAGCTCTCTCACGTCCCTTCCTACAATGTCCACCCACAGCGTCCATGGTCTTCCAATCGGTCTCCCCGCAAAATAATTGTTTTATATATTTTAATTTTGATCCCCTTTGAAAATAATATTTTGATGAGATAATTTACTCCTTGATAACAGGCGTTTCCCGATTGCAACTTCGATTTAAATTCTTATCAAATATTATTATCCTTCGTGATTACATTAAATTTTTTTACACATATATTCAAATTTTACATTTTGTATCTTAAGATTTTGTATGTTAATACTGTTCCTCTCTAATACTAAATATTTTGTCTTATCACTATTAATTTCAAACCCCATCTCTTCTCCTGCCTCGATTAATTTTTTTAGACCACTTTAAATGTTATTAAATTATTAAAAAAAAGTTTTTTTTTATTAATTTATTAACTATCAACGACCTACTAAGTTCAAATTTTTTTGTATACACTTCATACGATACCCTTTTTTTGTGATCATTGTTTTTTTTTCATTTTTTTTTCTTCCTCGTCTTCCTTCCAAATGAAATGATTTTATTAGGAAATAGAATGGAAAATAATTTCTCATTTCCCGAATGACGTCCTTTTTCTTCATGTTTTTCTATTTACTTGAAGCCGAAATAATTTTATAAACGCGTCCGATAATTCGGATTGCGTTTCTAAATTGAATCTGCCATCACGAAGACTTTTGCCCATTTCACCATAAAGTCAACACTCGCGGCAAAAATATACAATTACCATCTTCTAATTACTTTTAACGGGTAATCATCATCGAATTTTATTATGGATGTAAATTAATTGCATAATTAAGTGCTTACGTTCTAAGCGCCAAGTTCACTTCGGTTGAAAAATGAAAATAAGCAAAAAGTGATGGGCTGGTAAGAAACAGCGCCACACTGGCCGTCGTTTTTGATTCAATTAAGGGTTTATTTCAACACTACCACTATGTTGACTTTAAAGACATATACATCGATATATATATATAAATATATATATATGAAGTTATATGAAAATAAATAAATAAAAAAAATCAAAATGAAAAACTATTTATTGTCATTGGACTCATTAGTTATAATATTTATTTATAATGAATTAGATTTAACTATGTGATTGTTCATTTTTAGTCATTTCAATAGTTTTAGTTGATATGAATCTTAGTTTATAATATTTATTATTTAAATCCCAGAGTGACTCCTTTACAATCGCCCCAATAACATTAAGTTATTAATTTATTTAATAAAACGAAATAAAATTATTGTGTCAAAAAATTATCAAATTATATTTTGTGAATTATACTTAATTTATTGTCTTATTTAATTAATAATTAAATTATTTGTTATTAGATAATTATTGCTTTGCTTTTCTATGGAAAAAGATTCAATCATTGATGTAAATAATCGATTAGAGATAAAATGAAGTTCTATATACAATATAATAAAAATTTATTTTTTTATTGATATATATAATTAGATAATATTACAATGGTGAACGTCTTAAAAATTAGCTTAACATGTTTGAATATAAATAAATAAATTTTTATTCGGCGCTAATCGAATAGTGTCTTCTTTTTTTATTTCTTTGACTAAATATTGATTTATATATTATAAATAGATTCTATATAATATAATTAAACAATTGAATATATGAATAAAAAGTAATATTAAGATCAATATATTATTATTCTCTTAATAGCCAATGCATTTGAACTGTAAATTCTATTTAGGATGTTTATAATAATTAAATAAATAATTATTTCTTTTATTAAAAGTACCTGGAACACATTTTAAAAAATTTATAAAATTTATTATTATAAACATTAAAAAATTTACAATTTTTTAATTATATATTACAATTGTTAAATGGGTTATCTAAAAATGTTTAATCAAAAATTTGTTTCCTAAAATGGTACAAATTAATTAAAATAACTAGATTTTCATTTCAATTTGAAAAATATTAGTATATTCAAATTTACTTGATACAATATTTGATCCTATATTATATATATATATATATCTTGTTATAATTAGATTGCTTCTGTTTTATATTTTTCAAAGTAGCAATAGCTCAAATTTATTCAACAATTTATTTGAAATAAGATATTCTTTAATTATCATTTTAAATTAATATCAATTAAAGAAAAAAATGATTTTTAAAAAAGTTTCTTCTTTTATAATTGTTCATATGTATTAAATGTTGCTAACTTCATGAATAATTTTTTTTTTTGATGAGGCAATGATAAATACATTTCGTAATTTTATTCTAAAATATTATTAAAATTTTGAAATTAAATTAAAAATTTTAAAAATTTTAAATATAAAAAATTATTAATTCAATATCAATTAAAAAAGTATATGACGGACGGCAAATTTCAATACAAATGATGTAGTTGGTGACGTCATTTAAAATTACTATTTTAAAATAAGAATAAAACAGTATAAGGTAATGGCACCAATAGATGACATTTTAAGCGCTCTTGCCACTATTTTCTTTTATAAAACTGAAACTATACGTCTCACAAAAAAAAATCTTTTGGTTATTATAAAGCTTATCTTACCTTTTATCACCAGGATAAATATTTTAAACTTTTATATGAGTTTAAGAGGAATATAATTTTTTTTCAAAGTAATCAAATGGCACCTATAGATGACACCAAAAATTTTGGTGGAACCTAATGATGACAATTATGGAACCCAAAGATGACATCGACTTTTTTTCACTTCGCTTGCTCTCTTTATCTTCAACTTATTTATTTACAAAGTAAAACATCTTTCCAACACCTTGTTGCTGATTTAACTTTAGTTATAATAAAAAAATCAGGTTTCATATAATGATACATTAGATATATTTATTGTGATTGATTTTATTTTTAGCTGATTATTATAATAAAATAAAAAATTGATTTTAAACAAATCTTTTTTTAATTATGCATTTTTAATTATATATTGAGAACAGAGTAATTTAAAAAAAATTTCAAAAAAATAGTGTATGAAGTTCTGGAACAGAAAAAAATTTTCTGACAATGAGAAACACAGTGTCACCTTTAGGTTCCTATATCAATTCAGACATGCAACTTGGTGGAATTATATAAAATTATCTCTCCTCTTTACAGCTATTAATATAATATACAATTTTTTTAAAAACCTACTTATAGCTGACATTGCTGTCATCTATAGGAAAAACAATTTTTAGGGGCACCTATAGATGACACGGTTGATAAAAAAGATACTTTTAAAAATTAGGTGTTTAAATTGAAGTGATTTATATCTATATTAAGTCTATTTTATAATGTAGTTATTAAATTCTTGATAAATATGAATATAAAAATATGAATTACTAATTAAGAACATTACTTACCTTAAGGTTATCTTTAAGATTTGTTGAAAAAATCAATTGTTGACGATTCGGTCTGCTTTTCAAGTTAAAAGAAAAAAAATAGGGCGACTTATTGTATTGTTGTAGGATATCTCAGGTGGTGGAAAAGCATAACTATGATTTAAAAAAAAAATTTCCGCGTATGTTTTAAAATTTGCTTATTTTTTTAGTTTAAATTCAAAAGTGTCATCTATAGGTGCCATGTCATCTATAGGTGCCATGTCATCTATAGGTGCCATGTCATCTATAGGTGCCATTACCTTAGATGATTTTTCAGGAGGCTGTAACTAATACAGATCGATTTTTCTTTATAAGAATTATCTATTGTGTGAATTTCAAAGAAATCCTTACAGCGATTTAATATCTCAAAATATACAAATATATATCTATATTCTTATACAACGTTTGATAGTATAATAAGATAAGATACATTTATCATATTCGATTAATAGTTAAAAACTATCTAAAGATTTAAACTATGCAATAGAAAACTATATTAATAATTTTAAAAAAATCTTAATTTGTATTATTGTCCGTTTAGTTAATTCCTTGCAATTTTTTGAAAATTATTTGATTGATTTTTCTTACCTTAGAATGTCTTCTCAGCAATCTCTTAAATCTCTCTCTAATAAATCAAAATCAGTCTCCTTGAAGGTAAATTATCCAATGAGATTCAGTCATAATAGAAATTCATTTCCGTCCACCCCCTGACTCCACCATACTTAATTCCACACAATCAAGGCTGTGTTTTTTGAGATTCCCAAGCGCCAAATTTTTCCCCTTCTTTTGTTCTTTCTTATCCTTGTTGTTCTTATCTTGATTAATAACTATAATATAAATCATAATTGTAGACCTCCCTAAGGTTCTTGCAGGAGAGTGCATAGTGATGAGTCTTTAATTAATGTGCCACACATGGGGTGTCATCAGGGCATGCCTTGGAAGAGATATCGATTGATGTTAAGGGGTTACTAGAAGGCAACATATCCTCGATAGGAAGTTAGAAGGACCCTGGTCCTGTATGGCTATCAACCAACCCCTCTTGTCTAACTTTCTTCAACCATCTCTCTTAGTTGTTCATTCCGCTTTGAAGAAACTAAAACATTGCGCAAGCCAAGTTGATAATTTATCAAAGCGCAAAAATTCAGATATCCTTCTTCTTACATTTTATCCTCTTGAAGGAATCCAAAATTTAAATACAAAAAGATAAATATTTAAAAATATGTAGAGTTACTTATATGGTTGGATATAAAAGAAAATATTTTTTTATGTAAATTTTATATAATTATAGTATTAAAATCGAAGAGGTTGAGAGGGATAGGTGACTCTAAAAAGAGAAGAAAAACTGGTGAGAAGATTGATATTATATATATATATATATCTTATATATAAAATTCTCGTGTCACACTGTTCGTTACCATACTCCTCCGAAACCGATTCTTATGAAATAAATTTCATTATCTTGCTTAAGCTGTTTTGGGGTAATCTTGTCTACATACACACACATACACACACAAAGAGAAATTTTTCTCAACCTTAGTGAAAATGACTCAGGTACCTTCAAAACGTATAAAAACATCAAAATCTCGACATCGAAAATTTTCGTGATCGCAATACTATCTCTGGCGAGATAGTAAAAAAAATTATTGTTTAGTTCTACACATTCACACATATTTCTACTTCAAGACGTATAATTATTTGAAATTTTACTTGACGAATTTCTTTGAAATGTGTTTTTTATTTGAAAATAATAGAAAAACAAAAAGTAAAAATTCAAAAAATTTGTTATATTTATTATATTTTTATGTATATTATTTGTTAAAGAAAAAAACATTCTCCTTCGATGCTGTAAAAAATTTTCAAGCTGCAATCGTTTCCACCGTTGAAAAGCCTGATCAACAGGTTATTTTTTTCCAAGTGTCACCCCCTAAACCGATCAATTGGCCTACAGGCAAAGTTAGCTCACAACTTTTTTCCAGACTCTTGTTTTGAATTAAATAAATAAAAAAAAAAATTATTCAATTTTTTTCAACTGTATTATTAATTCGAACCAACTATTAGCAATTTTTTAACATTTATTTTATGTTAAATTGTTTTGATAGTTTATTATTTAGAATTAAAAAATGTATATATTGATTATGGTAAAATTAATTCATTAATTTTATAATAATAATAATAAAATTTTGACAAATATTAATATGGAAAACAGCTATTTATAAATTATATGTAAATGATAATAAACCAGGCAGGGTCTATGGTCTAGGACCCTGGGAGATGAGAGTAGATTTAGAGTATAGGAGAAATGGCTTCTTGGCAACATATTGATGGGCGAAAGAAAGATGAGATTACCGGGGAATGACGGAGACTCCATAACGAGGAATTGCATGACCAGTTATAGTTAGAATTATCAAATCGAGAAGACTAGAATGGGAGAGGAAAGAATGGCGAAAAATATATTGGTGGGTAGACCGATTGGGAAACGTCCGCTTGGAAGACACTGTGGGTGTACAATGTAGTAAGGGACGTGAGGGAGTTGGAAAAGAGTAGGAGTTCGATGGTTATAGCTCGGATGTTGTTGCCAAGAACGTTCGAGTAGCGTAGAGCCACAGAGATAGATAGATCGATAAAACATTTACAATAATAGTATAGAATTAGTTTACTGATTAAATTAAAATCTCTTTTCAATAAGAACACCAAAACAAATGATTGTCAAGACGGTCTGAGAACCTAGTTTATATATAATAATTATTTATATATTTAAATCCAAACCGCTATTTCTGATAATTATCAACTCAAGAACTAGATAGGTTAGAATTCTGAAACTTTTCTAGATCGATCTTGGTGAGCCTGTCGTCGTAGGTGGATAGCAGCCAAAATTATCGGAATAAGATGTTTCAGAAAAGTTACATTGTAAATGATAGGGGATCATGAGACATGTTCATAATAATTATTCAAATTTGGGGACAAATTTTGCAGGTTGCCTAAATGGCAGGTGGTCCTCTCGCAAACTCCTCCAGCATCAACAATGTTTATCGATGACTGATTTGCTTATTGACATTTGTCATAATTTACTAATACCGGGAAATCAATCAATATCATCCCCTCGACTCACATACTAACATTAATGTCAAAATGAGGTTATATATGGTAAAAGACGTATTTTATATCATTTATAAATTAATATAAAGATTGAATAATTGTTTTTATTACAATTTTTAAATTTATATGATGCATGTTGCAGCATCCGAAAATTCTTCGTCTTTTGATATACTTAAATATATCTTTTGACATAAATATTAATTTATATATATATATATATATATAATGTTTTAATATTTTATAAATACCTCTAACTAATTATAGTTTATATAATAATATATACTAAAATACATTTTAATATATATATCTATATAAGCGTAAATATTAAGATGTTTTTCATTTTAATCAAAATCTTAATAATCCTGGCAGGTTGACGGAAAGAAAGCATTTAAAAATTAATTAAAAGCGTATAACGTTTTAAATGGTAATGAACAATTAGCATATATTTAAATAGGATAGATAAGTTAGTTGCTCAAATAATGGCGGATCTTTGCATTTTTTTTATGGAAGAAGAAAAAATTAAAAATAATATATGCAAATATATTTTAAGCTAGAATGAAATTATTAATATAAATTCGATTTACATTTACTGTGTCGAAGCGGGGCATTATTCTCTTTTAGTGAAAACATCTTACAAACATTACCTTGGTAACAAGAAATGTTTATTTACTCATTATAATAATAAAATCCCACGTCACTGTATGTATCACTTACTAGCCCCGTAACGCTCGGTAAATTTCGGACAGATTCGGTGACATTCGGTTCAGTGGCTATTTCAAAAAAACAAAAGTATTCTATAATTTGATTTTTATGTATTTTAAAATTAAAAAAAACTTTTATTGAATATACATATAAGTATGTTTAGGGATTCTAGTAATTAAATCGATTTTGTTCTCTGTAAAGAATTTATTTCAATATTTTTTTCTTACATTGATTATTTACAATATTAGAAAATATAATTTACCTGTAAAGAAATCGATTCTAAAGTTGATTCTTCCAGATAATTTCACAAATTCCAAATATATAATTTACTAACTAATAACTATAAATAGAACTTATCCTATTACAATTTATATTTGTTTTTAATCCATTATAAATTTAAATAAATGATTCTTATAAATAATATAAACAATATTAAATAACAGATGGCGGTGACTTTGTTACATACATATATATATTTCATTCTTTTAATTATTTTAAATTTAATTAAATTTTGAATTAAATTGAATTAAATTATTTGATTATTTTTTTAAAAAAATCAAATAAATTCTGGGGAAAACTCTAAAAACAGGCACTTTCTTTTTCCCATGCGTTACCATGGCAACCAATAACAACGAATTTCAAATTTGAATCTACATTTTATATTTATACAATATATTTTTGAAAAATTGCTTTTAGATTATGGGAGAAATTTAAGATAAATTTCTATTATCTGTAATATGTTTGTATTTCTCAAATTTATACAAATGTTTATTTTTATATTTTTTCATGGGAATGATGATATCTATCTTCTATAATTATTATGATGATTGGTATACAAAAAATATTGTGTTAAAAGAACTATTTAATTAATTGCTGCAAACCACGATAAATGAAGTTTAAAACTGAAATTGCAAACACCGATTGCAACGGATTCGATTAATACTTACTAAAACAAAGTAAGCAATATTATTTATATTTTAATTTATATTTTGAAAAATAGTTCAATTTGCAAATTTGAGTGAAAACGAAAATTCAAATGAAATAAAAAATATACTGATTGAATTAAAATGAATTAACCTTTCGCATACAGACTTTCAACAAATTACTATGTATTATATCGGGGGTACATAGGCCGGAGGCGCTCTGCGAAACTAGTTTATTTATTATTATTTTTGTAAATTATCTATTTTTATTAATATTTTAATTAAGTCAATAAAATATTAAATAATTTATTGTTAATTGACATTTATTAATGATTCATTTTTAAAATAAATACCCAAGATAATTTAAACAAATATTTTTCAATAATAACCCATGATTGCACAATCATAGCCATCCTCCCTTTTTGATTATATTATATTATATTTCATCATTTCCTTTTATTAATTTTACAATAGAAATAATACATTTAGTAAATATTAAGAGAAGTACTAAGGAAATAAAATTATTTTTATTCTTCAAAAAATAAATAATTATTATGTTGTTATTTTTAAGAAATGAGGGGGAGTCGTTCATTAAATAAAAATCCCCTCTTTCTCTTTTATGTGTAACTAGCTGCTTCGAGCGCCTTCGGCGCTCTCCACACCTAGACGGGGGCTCCGCCCCCTGTACCCCCCCGTGTGTCCCTATTCTGAGCTATAACCATCTAACACCTACCCTGTCCCATCTCTCTCACGTTCCTTCCTACATTGTCCGCCCTGTTCACAATTGGTCTTCCAAACGGACGTTTTCCAATCGAACTCCCCACCAATATATTTTTCCTCTCCCATTCTAGCCATGTGCCCTGCCGATCCCAGCCTTCTCGCTTTTATAACCCTAACTATATCTAGAGATGCATAGAGGTAATGCAATTCCTTGTTATGCAGTCTCCGCCATTCCCCGGTGTCCTCATCTTTCTTTGGCCCATAAATGCTGGGAAGAATCCTATTCTCAAATACTCTAAATCTACTCTCATCTCCCAGGGTTATAGACCATGCCTCCCACCCATATAATACAATTAATAATTTAATAATTTTGATCCCCTTTGATAATAATTTCCAGATTGCAACCTCGATTTAAATTCTTTGCAAATATTATTCTCTCTGATACTAATTATTTTGTCTTTTCACTATTAATTTCAAATCCCATCAATTTTCCTGCCTCGATTAATTTTTTTATGCTACTTTAAATGTTATTAATTTATTTAAAAAAAAATCAAAGTAAACAAAATAAAAATAAAATATAAAATTAGCATAACACTAAACTACTATATAAATAATATTAAAAAATATATTATATATTAAAATCTTACGTGAAAATCCAATTATGAGATCAAATTTTCTTAATTAAAATAATTTACTCACATAACCTTAAAAATTAATAGTATTAAATTATAGCCGTAATGTGAATGTTTTCAAAGTTTAAAAGGCCAATAAAATCAATTGAGATATTGTAAATATCAATAGATATATAAAAAGATTTTTATCTGCACATTGCTCAGAATTTAAATTACCGCCAAATTATCGCCACCAGCGCCTCTATGATCTAGTATGGTAACTAAACTATTTTTCATTAATTATTCTTTATAATTTTTTTAAAATTTTTCTAATTAAAAAATCGAAAATCGGGCTTCGAGGTCTGGTGGCCAGCCCCTTTGTGCTTCCGTGTAAAAAATCCAGGTCCCTGCGTGCGATAGATTTGCCTGGAGAGCTCGGTCAGACAAACAGACACACACATTACACTTGCTTTTATTATTATAGATATATTCCAAATAACAGTTCTCAAAAATTATTTATTCTATGCAATTTTAATAAATCAAAAAATAATTATTTGAATTATATAAAATAATTGTTTTTTTATTTATTTCATATATTTTATTATTATATTAAATTAGATTATTATTTATTATTTAAGCATTAGTATAGATGTTAATTTTGCGAAATTTATATTTTTCATATTATATTAAATTCTTTTTGAAATTCATCATATTCAATTTACAATAAAATTAAATAATTTTTTTTTATAAGAATGAATATAGTAAATTTAATATTTTTGAAGAATAATCCTCCCCTTGCTATCAAGGAAGCGTGGGATGACCTATTTTCTTCTATTTGGATTTGATAAAGTTTTATTTATTCTTTTCGAGCGTTGAGGTCTCCCAATTACAATTTCATTTCTCTTTCCTCGTTACTTGACACAGTTAATAAAGACCTTTATTTATACATTGTTTTCTGTAATCACACACTCCTATACTACCCTTCTTAGTTAAGATGAATCATAATATTATAAAAGAAATTCCACATCCTCCCCCACAATTTTCAAGATATTTTTCTTATTAATTTATAACCAAAAATACACCCAAAATGAGTATTTTTTTGTTATAATTATGAAAAAGGGAATCTTGCTTACTGGAAAATAATTTTTAATATTCCTATCCAAATATATAATTTACATTTTTTTATTAATTGAAATTCGATTAATATAATAAAAATAAACAAATAAAATAGAATATTTTAATTTAAATATTTCAAGATTGTGTTACCTTTACATTGATTATGTCACATGAGACAGACAGACACAGATTAGTATATTTTATGTTATTACAATCAACACAGTTGATATATAGCTTATATTTTTTTATAATTTTATAAATACTATACTCACTATATAAAACTAATATATATGACTAAAAATATTAAATAGTTTAATTGGTAATTAGAATTTCTAAATACTAATACCTATATTACCATATTTTTTAATTGATCTAATATCTATTTGTTAATTAACTTTCTACCAATTTTTAAAATTAGTAAATAAACAAATTGTTTCGAATTGTTTTTACGCTATTTGGTCAAGGTTACCTATTTCTGTAGTCCCTGTATCTTGGTGGTTATAATGGGAAGAGGAGGAGGGGGGGGGGCGTTTGGAGGAAACAAACGACGCCAACTCTATTACTGTTTTCATGTCTCTCCCTTATTTATTCTAATCATTGGATGAGAAAAGTTTGTCTCGCTATTTGAAATTCACATGAAGATTTGTGATCACTTGCACGCACAGCGAGAGAAAACAAATTAATTTCTTTGCAAATATCATAACTTAAAATTACATTGAGTTGGTCGATCGTGTCCATTATCAAGATTTATCCAAATTTTAAGATTATCTGAAAATTATAGGAAATAATTTTACTTATTTGCATTATTCGGATGAGAATAATAAACAGTAAAAATAAAGCCAATCGATAAATGTGAATATTTTTAAACGGGCAAATTATCAAAACTAAAAAAAAATTTCAAATAAATATATCAAGTAAGTATTGAATTGTAAATATTTGAATATATGCATATATATAAATATTTCTTAATTAAAATTATAATAATATGTTAAGTTATTTATTAATAAATAAAAAAAAAAAATATTATAAATAAAAAAAATTGTAAATTGTTGTTGTCTCATAATTATAATTTTTACAGTGAAGGGTAATCACACATCAAATTTGCAATGTAAAGGTTCCTAAGATAGTTTTGCACTGATGCAAACTAATAGAGAAGTTTTGTTTGCAAACAAACGAATTGAGATACGATCCTTGGGTAGACTAAGAACGCGATGAATAATAATTTTAATATAAAGATAGTAATGAAGGAATTAGGAGATGATTAAAATTGTCTGGTGGTTGCTTCTAGAACCAAAGTTTTTTTCTAATAGGTATATTTGTTGAACATCTCAGTTCACTACCTGTACCAAAGTATTCCTCTCACAATCATTTATATTGATTTACATATATTTCTTTGCAAAAGCTCCTAGTTCTATTGTATTGTATCTCAAACTAATCTATTCATAACACAAATATCCAGATAAAATTTCGAAACGAAAATAGTAAATGATTAAATATTCTTATGAGAGAATCAATCCAAATAAATATTCTCGATGTATAGTTATGATACAAAATTATACTCTTTAATCTCTTTTTATCCCATATTTCTTCATTAAAGGGTGCACTATCGTCTTTTTTTCTTTTTCTTTGAACAAAAATCTTAAATTCCCTCATTTATTTAATAACAAGCCAATCAGATCTAATAACAAAACAATTGAAGAAATTACATACATGTAAATCTTAATAAGATATCATCCGTTTAATAATATAAAATTTTTTATAGAATTTCAATCGTTAAATTTAGATATTTTAATAATCAACGCTTGTCCGTTCTTAATTTACAAGAATCATCCAAAAATTTCTATATTTCTTAAATATTTCATTAGTATTATATATATACGAGTGTATAATTTGAATTGAAGTATTAAAAACTACGTATTGTCCTTCCTAAAGTAAAAAATCATTATAACTAATCGAATACAATTTGAAAATTGATTATTATTAAATTAAATTAATATTAATTAGTAAAAAAAAGGTTTAATTGATTAATTTTAAAGAAATGAATAAATTTATTTAATAAAATAAGTGAAATAGGATGTTTTTTTCATAGAATTGGTTCAAAAAAGTAAATAGTTGAGTTAAAATAAGTTTCACGTCCCTTGGGTACAACTCAGCACTCAGCTATTTGGATTAGGAAAAGAGATAAGCCTGAAGAATTAAATCGAAATCATACCAATTACTGGATGAAATTCAATAGAAAATATAATGCAATTGAATAATATTATTTGAACTTGGGGAAAGAAATAATCAAAAAGAAAAATGGTACAAGAGTATATTTGAAAAAAAACACTATTACGCTATTTGTTCAACAATAGGAAAATTGATAATTATCTACTCTTGCGTCATATACAAATAAATAGATAATCCAATGTATATCATTGATAATTAATTTGAAAATTTACAATCTCATTGCAGAAGAATAATAAATTTAAAGTAATATATTATTATTAATAATAATAATAATAATAATAATAATAATATTTTAAAATAATCAATATTCTCAAAACAGTTAATATTTTACATCATTTTATTACTATTTTATATAAAGAGAAAGAGAGAAAGAGTATTGGTTTAAAACAAAAATTTTATTTTATCTTTAAAAACAAAGAAAAATCTGTTAAACCTCGTTATTTAAGACGCAATAAAGCTGTATAATTTAATCAAAGAATAACAAAATTAATTTAAAATAGTTTATTATAGATTATTTTTCCAAAGAGTATATTTTATTTATAAAATATAAAAAAACTATAAAAATTGTATTTTCTCCACGTTAGAAATTTATAGATATCTAGCATTTATTTACAATGTTTTAATATAATAATATTACATGTATACCTATATAAACTCGAAATTTCATTGTGATATGACATAATCGTTTTTGTTAAAACCTCTACGTTTCATTTGGATTATTTTTTTTTTTTTTTAAAAATGATTTTCTCAACAACATTTTTCATGTTTCTATTTATAAATATAATAAATAATTTTTATATCTTTTATGCAATTAATGAATTAATTATACTTATATATATATTACTTTAATTAGTTACTATATTAAAAGATGTCATAATTGAAATAGTGTAATGTTTGATACCAGATTTTTTATAATTAAATTATAACAATTTTCTTTGTTTAATTTCAAATAAATTCACCAAAACTCTCAGTAAATTATTTATATTATTAACTGTTTTATCTTTGCTCTTTGAAAAATACATTTATTTTTATTCTTATTATTATTTTATAATCAAAATGAAATTGTTTTCGACTTCATTTTTAATATAATTTAATTTAATTATTTTTAAAGGAGGAAATCAATTTGTTTTAATACATTATAATTGGAGAACATTTTATTTGTTATTTAATCCAATGCTTATTTTTTGTTTCAACCCATGCATTATTTTTTTCTTAAAAACTATGTGAAGAATTGTTTGAAAGTGTGACGCAGGTGACTCCAACAAAGGAGAGAGAGAGAGAGGAGTTTTCCACGTGGATGTCGTATCTCCATGAGCCAGGCTAAACTTGTTTTGGTGTTTTTGGTGTCCAGAGGAACAGTGACAAGATCCCTTTGCCATCTTCTTCAAGCGGGAGGGTGATTCTTTAAGATCGAATAGGTCTGAATGTTCTAGCCATTCCCCCCTTCCCATTGCGAGGGATTCCCTCCTCTTGTCAAGGGCACGTGGGGGTGTAGGAATTTTCACAGGGGGCGCGCTCTCTTTTAGCCAAGTTTGGAAGTAGAGGAAAAGCAGTGGCGGATTGCGAATAATCTAGTTCGAAGTATTGCTGTATGGCAATGTAATTTTGGCGAGTGTCCGCGCACTCAGGCCGAGCAATAATTATCTGCTCGGAGGCATTTCCACGTTTTGCCAACGACGAACGTAGCTGTTTCTCGAATCAATACTTTGGCTGTAATTTGCATTTGGTTCTTGTGTAAGGAAGGGCTGCACGAACCCGGGCTTCGCATTAACAAGAGCCGGTCCGTCTTAGCTCGCCGGGATTACACATAAGAACCCCCGCCTCCTACCCCCCGAACCCGGCCCGAAGGCTCTGCGCCCCCTCCCCATCTCCTTTCCCCCGACGCCTTCGTCCCCGGCAACCCCGGCCCCCGACATCGCCCCACCCGCTTAAAAAGAAGCGCAGAATAATCACGTAAAGGGAAATAAAATTAACCAGCCGAACTCGAATAGCGTTTTTCTACATTTGTGCAAAAATAAACAGCAATCAATACGATGGAGCAATTAATCAAAACCGCCTGTGACAATACGGGAAATAAGGAAGCACATTTATGATACGATGATACGATGCCAATGACCCACCACCACCACCAACTAATGAGAACATTACCCACCCCCTCGAAGGAACATTGGAAAAACAGGACATTGTATAGGAAGAATGAATGATACACGAACAAATGGTCAACAATCCTATCTTGGTCTCAATCTTCCATCAGCTTCTCTCTTCTCTGGCTTGACCTCTACTATACGGAAACATTCCTGACATTTTCACTAAATTACTCATGTCATCTTTAACCTGGCATCGGTAAGATATACAAAGAAGACATAAACGCACGAGCATTCACTCCTATCAATAGATTTCATTTAGGACAAAAAATAGTTTTGGATATTAAAATAAAGATACGAATTTGTCCAATTTATTGGTCAAAATCAAATCCATGTTTAAGATCGCAATGAGGTTCTCCAATTTTCCACGGCACATACATTTCAATAATTCAAATTGTTTTTCTATTAACAAATAGCATAAAAGATAGAAATTACATCATAGCTACATACTATTACTATTATTTTAAAATTTTCTTTTGGTATTTTTTCACTTCATTAAATAATTCAATTATGACTTTCCATATTTCAATTTTCCAGAATTAAAAAATAACTTAAGGTTTTTTTTTAAACCTAACAAAAAAGTGACATTAGAAATTTTATTTATTGGCATTGTATCATTTGTTAGTTCAATTTAATTTCTTTTTACAATCTCTGAAATTTTAAAAATTCCAAAATGAAATAAAGAGCTAAACCTTTGAAAATCCTACTGAAAATTGACTGTTTACCTACAAATCTTGTAAATTTAATATTAACTTCTATTATAATATCAGTAAAAACATTATTATGTAATTTTTTCAACAATAGAAAAAAAAATGATAATTATTACATCTTATAATTATAAATATGGCTATAAATTTAAAAATGATCAATTCAATAAGTGGAGCAGTACTAACTTTTACCTAACATGATTAGGATTGATTCTTAGAATCACTTGACTTATTAAAATATTACTATTATGTCATCACACGAGAAAAATAAAAAAAACAAAGCCATTATAAATTGTATTACATAAAGTAAAGTATAAGTATCAGAGGATAAACAAAATATAAACAAATCTATTAAAAAATGTGTTATTAGTTTATTATTGAGCAAATTGTAAGTATTGTAGACGCTTGGATTTAACGAAACCACAAAGAAAAGAAAAAAATTAAATGTCCCCAAGAACTTTGCATTTTGCACTCGATCTGTGCTAAATTTAGTCTTTATAATGAAACTATATAATAAATTTCACACATTAATAAATAATTTTACTGATTTTTTTTCTATAATAATAATACAATATATAACTAAATAGTTATTATTTTTAAGAACAATTTCATCAGGCAGAAAGTGCTGAGAACGTTTTTTATTAAAAAATAAAAGAAACAAACTCACACACAAATACCAGGTAAGTGCAAAATATATTTCACATGAACAAAAAAAAAGAAAAAAAATAATAAAACAGTTGTGTCTTTATTTCAATCTTTTCTAAATCTGGCAGTATGTTTTTACTTATATACAATTGATTTTAGTTATTTATTTACTAGTTTGAAAATACAATTCTTTTATAAATATTAATATCACCATCTTCATATTTTACTTTTAATGATATTAATCTTACAAGAGAATACTGTTTAAAAACGATTAAAATTAAACTTAATTAAATTTTATATATTAAATATAATATATTACCCTCTCTTTTGTACATATATTAATATGATTAATCCGATGATGAAAATGTTTCATTATTCAATAAATATTTGAAGCAATTTATAGCCTGATTATTAAATTAAGATGAGTAAAGAATAAAAGGGGAGCCATTTTTCTTTTTTCTAGTCCTCCATTTTAATTTCTTAATTCTCTTCTTTTTTTAAATATACTTTTAAATACACTCTCTGCATTGTTGATATTTTGAATTTTTGAATCAAAATGTACATTGTTTCATTCGCTTACGTAGAAATAATTAATCATAACGTTAAGCAAATGCATATTCAAAGATCGAGAGGGTGAAAATATATTCTAAAAGAAAGTTGTGAAGAAATTCATTACAATAAGTAGTAATGATTTTTTTACAATCAAGAAAGTTAATTTCTAAGAAGATTTTCTTATATACAGTGCCATCTATCAAAAACATCCTCTACTTATATGGGATAAGAAGCTCTACCTGGTGTTGATAATATAAACTTAATGGTGTTTGAAATTTCAATACTCACCCCTTTTCTAAACAAAATACAAAAACAAATGGACTTAATAAAACTTAACATATAAATATAATTATTAAAAATAGTTTAAAAGAAAACTAATAGACATTTTTCTATTTAGCTTCTTTCACTAATGAAGTGAATTTTGATATATTCTCCTTATAAGGATGCAGAATAATATTTTATACTATCCAAAATATTATTAATATTATTGATATATTAATATATGTATATATGTATATATATATACATATAAATATACATATATTTTTATATATATATACATTTAAAATAAAATATTTCAATTAAAATGAGTAAAAATAATTACAATTTCGTTTATTAATGTAAAATAAAGGAATATTTATTTAATAATTTGCAAACTTCACTGTTACTATGAATTATTTTAATATTAAAAGCAAATTTAATTATTTTATTTTAATTATAATTTAATAATATATAGATTATGTTATATGAGTTTTGAATTCATTTGAATTCATTGCTATATTCTGAATACTATCGCCACCTTGAGGCGTAAATGAAAATTAAGAATTCATCTACCATCATTTGATTTAAATTTAATTAAACCGCCAAATATAATGAAAACTAAAATTTTATTTATTACTAGCTGCTCAGAGCGCCTTCGGCGTTCTTCAAACAACAGACGGGGCTCTGTTCCCTTTACCCCCAAAGTAAAACATTGTATTGTTTGAAAGTTTATATCTAAAAGGTTTTCATCCATTTTGGTTCAATCAATATATTACATAAAACATTCCTTTGTTTTTGTGTTCTTATTTAAAATAGATTTTAATTTAATCAATAAATGAATTATATATTATTATTGTATATGTTCTGTATATCTATCTATCTATTTATCTCTGTGCTCTGGCTCTACGTAACTCGAAAGTTCTTGGCAGCAACAACCACATTTCTCCAAGTGTCCCTATCCGGAGCTATAACCATCTAACTCCTACCCTGTTCTATCTCTCTCACGTCCCTTCCTACATTGATTTTAAATTCTGAGCACTGTGCTGACAAAAACCTTTTGTTATATATATAGATGATATAATATAATTTATTACGTTATCGCATGAAAAGAATTTTGTTTTATAATTAAGAAATTGTACACCCTATTATTGTGTTTGTTAAAATATACAATTTATTAACTATTATTATTAAAAGTAACCAACTAATAAATATATTTAATATTGATTGAAAATATGATAACAATTTTATCTCTCATTCATTATTTCATTTTTTTTCTTTAGCTACTTTTGAGGTTTGAAGATGATGAAAATGATAAATAAAAAATGATTTGACCTTAGCAAGTAGACCACTTGTTCAGTGGTCCTATTTTAATAGATAGATTATTTCATGGTCTATTGTATATAATATAAAGTTGACAATATTTTAAATAATATTCTTAAACAATATAAAAATGAATAAATATAGTTTTACTATGTGTCAAGTAAATTAATTTTATTATTTCTATATATTAGTATTAGACAATTTAAGAGTAGCCGATGGATAGAGAGAAGCAATCCTGCTCACGCAAGCCACGACTTTTCCTAATAATATTAGACATTTTAGAGTGTTTGAAATTTATTTACCGCGCTCATGTCAAATATTTTATCAATGAATAAATACTCTCTAGAATGATATAAACCTTTCCAATGAGGTAGGATATATGAATAAGGCAGATAGGAAAAATTGACAACTATAGTTTTATATCTACATAATTAATAGCGAAGGGGATAATTTCTTAGAAGACTAATAGATGGCGATAGTATAAAGTTTCCATAACTTAAATAGATACATAACTCTTACAATTAAAATGATTTTAAGCCAAAATTTTAAGAATGTAAAAAGCATCCCAATAAAAAATAAAAAAATAAAAAAATTCTATAATTTATAGTTTCATTTTGGTTTATCTATTGCTATTACATAATCTGTCTATCCAATTAAAGTATTTAAGTTTTATATTATTCAGATTATTATTATTATTTTTAAATTTTTTAAAGTTAATTTTAGTTTAGTTAGAAATTATTATTATTATTATAGAAAATGAATATCATAAGCTAATTTAGGTATATATATGAATAAGGCAGAATAAATAATTCTAATAATTCCTTCAAAATTAGTCTCATCTAACTAATCAATCATATTTAATTATAATTGTTGATTTATTCACTTAATTCTTTTTATAATTATTATAATTTATATTTTCTTTTATATAAAACTCAATTATTATGTAATTTCATAATAAAATAATAAATTCATATGCCTATATTATCTAAAATGCTCCAGTATCTATGAATAGACATTTTTTTTATTTTTTTTTTTATTTTTAAGTTAATTAATTTTTTTTATTTACATCAATTTATCACTTTTTTGACCATTTACTAAAATGTTTGTTTATTTTTTGATTTGAATGTACATGTGAAAGATTGATTTGTTATACCTTTCCACAGTCTGTTAAGTTCATTTTTATTTTGATGAAAATATCCAGGTTCAATCACACTCAATGTTAATAAACTAATGAATGTATTTGTAGGGCTGGCTGCAATTTTTATTGATTTTATCTGCTAAGTTATATATTCAGTTGAAAATGATTGGATTTCAATGAATATTCAATTAAAGTTGGGTAAATTGAAACAGTTGATAATCTAAATGATTTGTTCTAGTGGACGAACAGATGATTATTTACACATCTCCCCCCCTCTCCTGTATCTTTAATATTTACTTACAAATCAATTCAACTACAATAGAAATAGCAATGAACAAAACTTTATTTTAAGATTAAGAATTAAAAAATATCAAAAGAATTTTTAATATTTTTTATATTAGTTTTACATATATATGTAAGTCAATAAGTCCGTGACTTTTTGAATGAAACACAGATTTTTGTATAAAAAAAGTCGAATTGGCAGTCGTGGGACTGGCCGACAGAAGTGAAAACTTGTGCGTAAGAAATTTGAAAGCAGACGGAATGCGCACCAGCTTCACGAGAAAAATGAAATTTATATACGTATATATATATATATATAAAATTCATAATTATTTTTTTCAGCAAACTGATTATTATTACAAAAATATTAAAAATACGATGTGTATGAATATATATATATATCTATATATATAAAAGGCAATGTCTGTCTGTCTGTGTGTCTGTCAAATACTCAAAAACTACCCGTCCGATTGCGATGAAACTTTCAGGGATTGTTGTCGGCGTCCCAGGGAAGGTTTTAGTGTAGTTAAATCCAAAATAAATTTATCCAAAATTAATTTAATTAGTAATATTTTGGTAAAAGTCTATTTATGGTTACCATGGTTACATTGAAAAATTTACAATAAATAAATAAAAATAATTGGAAATCTTTTCAACTTATTATTTTGATAAATTTTATTAATATTTGTAATTTTTTTTAAACTGCCAAAAATAACATACCCATAATAATAGTTGTAATAAAAATAAAAATATAAATCACAATGTAAGTAAAATATTGAATCGTTTTATTTATATTGTTTCAATTATTGTTTGAATATTTATTAAATTTATATATAGATTAATTTACATGTTTAAATGTATATTTAATAAATTTATTTATTGATTCTTAATATTAATAACTCCAATTACTTTCTTGAAATTTTTTTTTATTTAAAAACATATTCAGCATATCTCGCAAATTTGAATTGGATTAAATAGCATATATTAAATTAAATTAAATTAAATTAATTCAATTATAAATTAAAATTAATAAATAATATTTATTAAACCAGCGCAAGTTTGGCTCTTTTTTGATGGCACCACGTCACGTGTTGGCGCGTGAGATTTCCAGTGTTAAAAAATTAATTCTGGTACTTTCAGCAATTCTATCAAGCTGAAATTCTATATATAGCAGTTTTATACAATTATTAATCATGTGAAAAATTATCAAACATATATCTTTAATTTTACGGTCACACACACACACACATATATATTTAAAAATTAATTTATTAAAATATATATTATATAATATATTATATATAGTATATAATTTAATATATATATATATATATATATTCTGAAATTAATTTTAAATTATATAAATATATTAGAAATTAATTTAATATAATTTAACATATAATAATATATTAAAATATTTTATTTTATACATACATAATTTAGTAATACTGATTATTAGTGTAAATATAAATAATAATATTTAATATGGCAAATATGTAAAATTTTGTAAAGTTAGTGTCTAACATTCTGGTGTATTGCGCATGCGTATATCTGTCGGGTCGATCTCACCGGTCGGGTCTGTCGGGTCGTTTTGGAACGGTCGGGTCGTTTTGGAATCTCACGCGAGTTCTATACTTTTTCCCCATCCCGCAAAAGTGCTCAACGCCGCTAAAGAAGTTTTCACTTCAAAAATTATTTTATTTTTCAACATAGTCTCCTTCGTCCAACATTTCTCCAATTTTTTAATCTCTTCCAAAATATAAGATTTGTCGAAGATAAATGTAGAAACTGTGGGGAAAGTCGGTGAGACCATTGAAAATGGGTGGCTGTTCAGCGCTGTCCGAGAGTTCATATTTAAGCAGGCACAACCAGCTAGCAAAATTAATCCACTAATAACTTGTGATTGAATATGAGCTACTAGCGAGGGCAAATACCCCGCCTTATTATAAGTATGACCCGGCTCCGGTTGTTGAGAAAGATAATATTATTCTCTATTGGGACAGGCCTGTTCTCACCCATAGAACCATCGACTACAATAGACCTAATATTCTTCTAATTAACAATAACACTTGCACAGCCACTATAATTGCGATAGGAGTTCCTCTTAGTCAAAATTTATTAAAACCTGAACAGTCCAATTGAAAACTATTTGGAAGTTGGATAGTCATAATTTGCCCGGTTGTAATGTCCGTAGAAGAAGTTGCATCTAATAACTTTTTAACAAATATTGAGAAGCTAGGTCTAAACAATAACATCTATAAGGCAGGTCAGAGAGCAATAATTCTTCAGACCTGTCATATCGTGAGAAAGTTTCTTAATTCAAAATTACTCGAGGGGGGTGAATTTCCTTTCCACATCGTCAGGGTCTAATCCAATAAACAATAAGAACAGGCCGGGATAGGTGAAAGGTTATCTTCGATTTTACCTATCTCGTAAGGAAGGAGGGAGAGGATTAATAAATATCTCAACTATGGGCAGAACTCAGGAAAAAACCATCAGAAATAAATTATCACGTCATAAAGAGGTAAATCAAGATTAATATGGATTATACACCTTTAAAACTAAATAGTAACTAACTACTCAATAAAGACCATATTGAGAAAAAAAAACGAATCTTTTCAATAGCTAATTAGGGGCTGATTATACCCGAAGAATGAGGGATTCATCATGACAATTCAGGATAGAATTGTTAGAACAAGGAATTATGAAAAACACATCCTCCAATTAAATATTGTAGATAAATGTAGGAAATGTGGAGTTATTGGTGAATCCATTGAACACATTATGGGTGGATGCCCAGCTCTGTCTGAGAATGCTTACTTCGGAAGACACAATCAGGTTGCAAAACTCGTCTATCGACAGCTAGGACTAAAATACAGGCTACCTGATAAGCATACTACCCCATATTATAATACCAGCCTGTCTCAGTTCTAGAGTCTGAAAATCATATCCTATACTTGGACAGGCCCCTGTTGACCGATAAAACCATAGCCAGGGTGAATTCATTTCCCATTTAGACCTTTCCTAAGCCCTTAACATCTATGGGTTAGATGAATAGTTTCCAGCAAAAAGAAAGTAGAAATTGTAATAATAATAATAAAAATAATAATATTAATGATAATCAGGTAAATTTTTTGTCGAGTCAATTTTTTTTTTATGAGAATATCATTCGACTGTATTAAATTAATAATGGCAAAAGCAACTTATTCCTTTATTCCAATTAATTTCTCTTCTTTTATGGAAATTGGTTTCTTTTTCTAATTATTCGGATTCCACCATCGAAACACACCCCTTCGCTTACCCTTCCCACCCCTGCCGCCCGTTCAGCCAATTTACTTTTTTTCATTATTCTCGTTTATTGAATTAGTTTTCCATCTTATTTTCTCTCTCTTTTAAATTTGTCTTTTTTTACCTCCAATGCGAAATTGATTTCACTTGTTATATTAAAATTGTATTTGTTTATTATTAACACATAGTTATTAAATTGAATAGTATGTATGTATATATTGTGTAATTTAAAATTGGTGAGTTCAAAATATTTATTATGTTTTTAATCAAATAATCAGTCAATCAAAATATTATTTAGTTATAGAATTTCGTTTTTTTATAAATGACATTTATAATTATAATTTTTCATCCCTTAACCTATATGTGGTATATCTTTTAGCTCTAGAATGGATGTGTGATGGATAAAATAAAATATCCTATATTAAAAATTATCTTTTACTTATTTACTTTTATTTATTCTATAATACTTTATTATAAATAGCTTAGTTTTATTTAAATGTCAAAAGAATTTGAACATTGCGTTTCAATTTTAGTTTTTTTTTCCATTTTTTTTTTTATATTTTAAAGATTCTATTTTTCTGTTATAAAAAAATTCAATTTATTTTTTTTTTATTTTATTTTTTAGACAATCCCTTATCTGGACTTATTGTACTATTTTTTGCGAAAAATAAAATAATAATCTATCTATATATGGATATATGCATACTGCAGAATTGTATTTTTAATCTTTTACCCAAAGAGTCATATAGAGAAGGCTAGACACGCTGCTCGAATGGGTGAAATAAGAACAACTTTGTTTTATGGATAAACCAATTGAGAAACGTCACGTGCCTCAGTTGACTGACGATAATATATATCTATATATATCGATATGAGAAAATTGATAGGAAATAGCATTTGAATGGAGGTAGTTTAGGGTAGGGACGGTTGTAGGAATGTAGTGTCTTGGCTGAGTTCAAAACCTTGAATGTTCCATATCTTCTTATAAATCAATAAATAAATGACATATATGTACAAATCTTTTATTTGAATTTTTATCAAAATTTAGCTTCTTTTATTGATCGACTTTGAAAAATCAAAATTAAATAATGATAAGATTATGATATTATATTGAAATTTTGTATATTAAATAACATTTATTATAAATATTATTATTTATCTAATAAATATTAAATTTTTTATTAAACTAATTGGACTCTTGTACAACTTATAAAATAAATATTTACAATGATTTTTATACATTTTGTAACTTTTTTATTAAATCATTTTGATATGCTAATTGGAAATTGGATCAATTCATTTTCATTTTGATGAAAATAATTTTTCATTACACTGTCATTATTGAAGATTAAATGTAATATTCTTATTGATAGGATAAATGATGGAATGCATTAAATGGGATTTCATTGAAAGGTAAGTATATAAATAGGAAGGGATGTAGGGGTGGGGCTGCACCCTCTCCAAGCCGGCACCCTGCCAGATGGGAATCTACTAATCGCCAGAGGGGTTCCTATAATCATCATATAGTCAACTCCATGGAGCCGGGCCACCCTTCCATCCCTCTCAATCACAAGGGCTCAACTCGATGTTAGTTTAACACCAGGTCCTCCATATGTTGCTTCCAAACCACACTAGCCAAATTAGGGCTCAATTACCCGTGCTATTGAAATTGGGAGTAAAAATACTACCCCAAGGCTGCGGTCAACCCTTCGGCTACTTCGGCTCAATTAAAATTTTCCTCAGGATCTCCTAAACAAAGTGTGAACAGGATTTCATATCGCTTATTTAAATAAAGCCAACTGCCGTAAAACATCAAGCAGACTTAGTCAAGATTGACACTGGATAAATAGAAGGGATCGTTGTAAAGCGTCTAATCTCCACCGATTATTTTATCCGTCTTAAAATTTACCAATTTCCAAATTCAAACACCAGTAATACAATAATAAATCGATTTAAAATGAAATCTAGTCAAGTATATTCAAGAAACGGTAATAATTGAGTGCAAGTGTTTTATAATTATTTATCAATTGAAAGGTGATAAATCCTTGATATCCTTCTTGTTAGATCCATTTGTAATATAATTTGGCTGAATTGAGAAAATTACATCAATCTTTCTATCTATTTATCATTATCTTCGTGGCATTATTGAATTCGAATGTTCTCTAAAACATTCTTCACATTTCTAAAACCGATCCTATTGTGAGCCTCTCCATTCAATTCCTAATCTTCTTCGAATTTCCTCATGTCTACCATATCAACTCACCGTGGTTCGATTTGGAGTTGGGATGAATATCATGCATCCTCCTTATTCAATTTCTATCCTACCTCACTGATCTCATCTCTACGAATGATTCTATTTTCGAATACCCTTAATCTATTCTCGCCACTCAAAGTCATGGACCACGCCTGATAACCTAATAATAAATCCGACAAATTATATTAATTTTAAATTTGGAATTCTTAGGTAATAATTATTATTAACTCAGCATTTGTAGAGCATGTTACCTGATTACAAGGTTAATTAAAATTCATCCCAAAAAGAAAAAACATACCTCTTATCTAATTTATAATTAAAATTGGATAAATCAAAGAAGTAAATATTGAATAGAAATAAATATTTACTCATTACAAAATCAAAACTTAATGGAAAAATTATTTTTCTAATTGATAAATAACTACATATAAAATTCCATAAGGAATTTAGGTTTCTTCTTCCCCTCCTCTTCCACTACTATACAAAAAAAAAAATATATGAATTAGAATATCGCATGTCGAAAAATTGTTTTCCAAATCATTGCTCTAAGTCTTCGATATTTGGACAGGAAGCGATTAGCTATGATGGATTTGTATTTTCTGCAATCTGTTTTCAATTAATTCTTGATAACACCATTAAGATTTATTGAGCCGTTTTTGTTTTTTTTTTATTTGTAAACATTTCCCGGGGGGATGCGACAACATTAAAGAATTATTGTGAAATTGTTCCGCTTGCACAAAACAATTTACTCGAATACAATATTCCACGAATCCTACAAATGGAGTTCGTGGATTTGCAATTCCGGTCAATCACAGGGAAATGGTATGTGACAGATAAAAATAATAATATTAATAATAATAGCCTATTTCCATTTTATAATATTTCTAATAATGTGATATAAAATATAGTTTACTTTTCTCCTTTTTTATTATTGTTTTAGCAGTTTACCACAAATTCTATTCATTTATTTGATAATTCAGATCAGGGGATTTGTAGAGGAGCAAAAATCTTGCATGATAGGCAACAAACCAGCATGGTTTCTAATTGTTCCCAATTGTTTTGTTCCTGGTAAAAAATTGGGATATTTTTAAATTTCAAGACATTTGCCCTAAACTGATATTTAATTGGATCATGAAAATTTTTAAATCATTCCAATGTTCCAAATGTATCAACATATGTTTTTTATTTCATTTATATTGTACATCTGCGAGAGACATAATACTAAGACAATAATACATGATATACAATTTTATAAAATCAAACAATAATATAGGGCAGAGCAGGGAAAAAAATTATTGGAAATGTGAACAGGAGAATTAAGGAAAGAGTAGAAAGGAGTAAAAATGTCACTGAATTATTTAGAAAATTGTGGAGTGACCAGCATTGTTAGATTCATCCGGGACACCATCGTCAGTTTGGATTTGACTTGTCTCTTGTCCAATCTTGGGTTGGAGTCTGTGATGTCTTCTCCATTGTCCTTGAGTGTCCAAGAGTTGTCTGGGTTTGGGATTGGGATGGTTAAGGAGTCTGTCATTGTAGCAAAGGTTGTACTTTTTTATTTCGGTATCAATTGAATCTATTCCGAGGTCCCTATGAATTATTCGGTTTTTCATAATGAACATACTAAGGAGCACATACGATTAATCGAACTTAAGTATTTTGATTTGAAACCGCTTTATTTGGTCTCTGTTGGATTACCCTGTGTTTAATCATCATTTTTATGAAAAACATTTTCTATCTTGTCTAGAGTGTGTCCTTCTGGACCTTATCTAGTTTTATTGTTTTATAGTATGTAAAGAATCTCTAGGGGGATAGATGAGGTCATTTCTTTTCATATTTTTATTTCTATATATATATATATATATAATATTTAAATTTATATTTTTACCTTTTTAGACATATAAATGAATTATGGTACCTTTCAAGTTTCATTATTCTATCTATTTCCAAACTCCAGCCCTTTTACCCTTCTATTATTATCATTATTACTCTTTTAAGTTCTTTAACCTATTTATTAACATTAGGTGAAAAATAAAATATAATTAATATTTTTTATTGGAAGGTTGAATGTAATGCGTGATGTAGTGTAAGTATATGACTCACACAAAAAGCAGGAGAGTAGAATTTAAAATTTCAACCCTCTCTGAACTATAAATCATTATATAAATCCAATTTGTTGTTTTTGCCCCATTTTTTTATCTATTCTTTTCTTTAATATATTGCTGTTAATCCGATTATGAAAAAAAAAATATAAATAAGGAAGGGATTAACGTTGCCCTCTCCCTAATTACTCTTTAATTTTAAAAAGAAAACAACATTTTGTCATTCATTCAGTCAATTAGAATATGAAATGAGGCAGATGTCTTTAGTTTAGTGTCTTCATTGAAAACAAGTTAATTTCACACCACGAACATTTTATTAATTAATATTTTTTTTTTACAAATCATTTTATATTAGGAAGATCGGGAGGAAAACACAATTCACAATTATTTGCTATTATTAGACGCGTACCAAGCAAATTGTATCCTATTTTTCAATGCCGGAGCAGATAATAAATAATGCGTTAATGATTGGAAACGTATAGTGAATTTTTAATTCTGTTTTTTCTCCGCCAATAATAACATCTGTACAGTTTTGAATTCGTTTAATAATCATTTCTTTTTTAGTTTTTAATATAATATTTTAAAATAATAAAAATTAATAAATTTGTAAAAAAAAATGTGTTTGTCTGAAATTAGAACTCTCGTCATTTGGTGGCAAAAATACAACTGCGCGTGTTCTCTTGTGCAGTTATCATGTTTCCTAATTATTTTTTGTATTTTAAAGATAGTTGAATGATGCCTGCGAAAAGGAAACTTGAATTTCCAACGAGGGCGTCTTCACTCCAACCCCTTTACACATTTGGACTCTATCGAATGGACGATGGTTCATTTAAAAAGCGATTTTACAATTCTTGCCATCTCCTTGTTAGAAATAATGATTCAATTATTCATTTTTTTAATTATTACAAAATAGGTATGGATTTGAACAAATCAAGAAATAAATATCAAACATTAAGTAAAAAGAAATAAAAGAAATAAAACAAAAATTAATTATTAATTAGTGATTAAATTAATAATGAATATTGAAATATGTGTAATTAAGCGAATAAAACAACTTCCTACAATTACAAACTTCAGACAAATTAGTGATAAATTTAAAGATAAATTTCAATTGTTATCAACATTCTATTCAAATTTAGATTTGTCTTACCTAAAACAATTAAACAAGGTTAGAATAGAATAATTAGTTGTTTATTCGGAATCTTTTGATAGAACAGCTATTTTATAGGATATTTTACTTTTAATCTCTTATAGTAATTGTTGAATTAAAACTAATTATTTACATATTAGATTAGTCAAGTTTGCAACTTATGAATATAATTATAACTAAGTAAAAATGTTAATTTTTTAATTTATATATATATTTATAATTATATAATCAATTTTTTTCTTTCTATTTTCAAAGTAATATTTAATCAATCACCAAAACGCGTATTATAACAAAAAAAAAAAAAATATGTAGATTTCATGATGGATAAAAAACGAGGAAGAGAAAAAAAAGAATATCGATTCTTTCTATTCTTTCGAGTTTATTTGTTATCATCATCCAATGGATTTCTCCAATTCATGCCCCGTCCGAATGTCTATGGGTGTGGGTGGATGGGATCGAAGAAAGGAGGCTCGTTTGTTATCCTATCTCGATTGGTTATGATTGGAGTGTGGCTTTGTGCTTGAACGGGAACCCCCTCCCCTCTCCCTCTCTGGATCCAATTCGTAATCAATAACCCGATTAGTTGCTATAATTTTACGATCCATTGAGTGAATTAACACTTGACTAATTGGATTGGCGTCGTTGTTAAGTCTAGGCTTGTTGCTTAAACGTCCGGCCTTGTTCCCTGCCTGCTAATTAGTCTATTCTAATTGCAATCCTCACTTAATCGCATTTGCAATTCATTGAATTTGGACCTTTGATTTTTTTTCCTCAAATAGCCTTCATTTCATTCAATAGAGATACACATTAAAATACATTTACCGTTTCATGGATACATTATTATATATTCTTTTCACCTTATTATTATTATCCTCCTCCTCCTCTCAAAGATATTCAAGCAGTTCACATGGTTGAAAAACAAAAATATTTTTTTATTTTTTTACAATGATAATATCTTATTGGATAATGTTCTTCTAAATTCATATAAATCGGAAAGTCTGTCTTTTTTTGATTAATGTGCCACAACGGATTTGCATTTCTATTCAATCTGCTCCGTCTTCGACCATAAATATTGTTCTAGGGCATTGGATTTTTGGACCGACTTCCGTATTCCATTATCGATAGCTTGGGGTCTTTATCTTTTTGTAATGGAAAAATATAAAAATATGTTTAGCGGAATAATGAGCAGATCATGTTTCATATTTGACGCGTTTAATGCTGCTGGATTCCGGATTGGGCATTCGTTCGAGTGAAACCGAAAGGGCTTGAGTCACACTTCCGGATGTTCAGTCTGGTCATTGCGATACCCTCCACTCAACAAGTCCAGGCCTTTGTTGCAGCATACGCCATTTGCACGTCCGAGTACCATTTCCGGACAATTGATCCAAGATCTATCGGGACGGTCCATCGCCTCGTTCGTCGACGAAATTCTGACCGTAAGGGCAAACGGGAGTAAAGGAAAGAGGGAGAGACAATGGGTGGGGGGGGGGTAAGAAGAGAAGGTGGTGCCCATCCCAAAGGCAACCAAGGAAAGCCATACTTAAATTTCCATTGAATTAGCATTTTGTCAGAAAAGGCATTTCACTCCGAGATGCTGCTTCTTGGAGCTTCTTTTAATATAATCTCACGCGCACACCTTTCGCTTGGCGCCGCCTAATGAGAAAACATTTTCCCAATTCTTAACGAGACCGAGTCAAAGAAAATTTATCTCCACCTTCAAATTATATTTTTAGCTTGAGAGAACGAAGGAGATCGCTTACAATTGTCAGAATTTATTATATTATTGAACTCTTTTCACCAGTCAGAAAATTTAAATACGTTTTCCGTTTATGATTGAGTTAGAAAGAAGCATTTTATTAACACCAATAATTTAAGAGTAGAATGCAAATTTCAAACCATTTTCGGATAGAATTTTCTTACCTCGCTATATATATATGGTAACACATCGACCGGGTGTCATTCAAATTAAGCCATATTGACAAAGGAATTGAAATAATGCCTGGGGGAAAGTTCTCTTTGAAGATCTTATAAATGCTATCAACAACCACTGACGAAACAAAAAAAAAAATATTGTTTTCAACCGATACATTTAGAATAATTTAAACAAATGGAAATTGGACAATAAAAAAAAGTGAAATATTTTATTATTTTTTTTTATATTTCTTCTTTCTATAGATTATAACAAAATGATCGACGACATTTTAATCGAAGTAAGAAATTGAAGAGTAGATGAGAATTGGATGAAGGGGATTCAGTCACTTTTGATGAAATATGTTTCCTGCGATCACGAATTTTCAAGTTTAGAGAGTTTAGTAGGTTATTAAATATTATATTTATATATATATAAAATATTATTATCTTTGGTTTGAGTACACATTTAAAACAGAATCTCTATCTTTTCTATTTTAATCAATAGGAGGGAATTGGATTGATGGAGAAATGTGGTTGCTGCAATCAAGAACTTTGGAGTACAGTCACAAAGTTTATTTATTCTATAATAAATATAATATACATTGTCTTTTACTAATCAATAAATAAATAACGAAGTTAAGCAAATATTTAAAAAAAAATTAAATTGAAACATTCGGTGTATTCGACATCTCAACTGATCAAATAATTGTTTTGTTTATTAGATAATTGTAAAATTATATGAAAATATTGAAATAAATTGATTGGTGATTGTTAAATAAAATTAATGAGTTCTAATACAACTTTTCTGATTTTTTCCAATTCGACTTTTATTGGAATAGTGTGAGTTTTAGAGGAAAATATTAAACTCCCAAGAGATTCTTTTAAATTTATTTATTAGATGTTTAGCCTCTTCGACCTTTTTCTTTTAAAATTTATTAAATTTTCCGAGGATGGATTCAACTTTATTTTTCTTACTACCTTTTTTTCTTTCATTCATTGTTAATGATGGTTGAATTTGAGTAATTTGATTTTCTTCTTCCTATTCCCTTTCTTCTCCCCTTTCTCTTCCTTCTTCGAGACAGAATTCTTTTTATGAATTTTTAATAGAACTGATTATAAATGGATTAAGTTAATATATATTTTCATTTTCATTTTTGGCTTAAATCACATTTTTTCAATCCAAAGATATTCGCCCTTCATTTAGTATTATAAGTTGATTATAGTCAATAGAAATGTAATAATGAGTTTCACGAATTTAGATATTATTAAAAAAAATCAAGATACTAATTCAAATTCCCTCTCCGACAAGTCAAAAAGGTATCTGATTAGATTCATTTAAAATTATCATATCATCATGAAAACATTAATATTAATATTCCTCTCTGGGATGCTACGGAACTCGAAAGTTCTTGGCCGCAGCAACCAAATTCCTTTGGACCGTGCTTACCAACCACCTCCATCCAATTCTCATTTTCTTTCCATTCCTTCCCTTGAAATAAAATTTTGTCGACAAACAACGAGAGATAATCGAATAATATGAATAGCTGTATGTTTGTATCTCTGGTAGTACATAGTAGTACCACTACGAAAAACGAAACATTCCTCCAATCGTGCTTATTCTGAGCCAACATCATCGAATTTCCATCTTTCCTTCATTCCTTTACTTTGATAGACAAACATAAATTTAGAAATTTATATCTTTCATATAATAATCATGGAATGGGGGGGGGGGATCATTTGGAAATGATAAATATTTAGGATACGAATTCAATATTGGTTTGTTGAATTTCAGAAATATTTCTTTGATAACAAAACATAACAATGATCATGAAATCCTGTAAATCAAATATTATTGATGGGAATGATATTTGATGTTATCTTATTGTTCAATAATGTAGCGTAGCTCTTTGGTTGAAATTAATGTTTCCGTGATTACTTGACAAGAGCGACTATGGAAATCGATTGACTTCCTTTTAGCAGCACTCAACTGAATCGAAGCCAGATCAATAGGTTTGTTTTCGTATTTGCTAGACAACGAAGAGGTTGGAGGGGGGGGTGAGGGTGGTGAATAATCGCGGCCACTACTTGAGATTGGTTCAGGAAACGTCGAGAAAGAAAACAAAGGGCGGCTTTTCCGTTTTGGGTAGCTTTTCAGCGGGCAGGGCGGCAATTTCGCCACCTCAAGCAATTATTTCCAATTGGATTTCTTTGTTTCTATCGCTCTGTTTAGCTTATTGATTTTGCTTCTTGAGATTTTCGGAAGACATGGTCCGGGTGTGTTTGGCCGCTGCGCGCGCCTCCCAAGACGCAGGGGCGGAGCCAACGGTGCATCTCCATTCCAAGAAACAGGCTTCTTTTTCACTCCTTCAATTCCGATTCGCCAATTGAATCCGGCGCTACCACCTCCCCCCCTTCTCATCCCCCTGAAGAGGCTGCGGGTCGCAATCTCGCACCCGGAAGCACGATGATTTATCACCAACAAAAAAAAAAACAACCCCAATCCTCCAGTCTTGAAGAGGGATACTTGAATGGACATCGAGCACATGCAGGTACCCCTGAAGACAAAACATAGAAAACTACCCAGGCATGTTCTAGCAAATACATAATTCTCTCTCTCTCCTTCTCTCTCTCTCTATCTATATATATATATATATATATAAACTTATATATATATATATAGATATAATGAATTTTATATTTTTATATTAAAATTACAGTAAATAAATAAAATTAAATGGAATGATATCGATCCAAAAATTCAATTTGGAGATCACAAAAGGAGTACATTATTAAATGTTTCTTAAGTTGACAAACAATTTTCAGTAATTGATCGGTGTGTTTGTCTCTATAACTGTGTGTAGTTAATTTGTACCAAGAACTATAAATGTTACAGTGTATCTAATAAATATTTCACTACGATATGATAAAATTTTTCTTTATTTTTTATTATTATTAATCAACCGGAAATTTGTCTATTAATACTAGTATATTTAAATTGTATCCAATAGAATTAGAAAGAAATAAGATATTTAAATATTTATTTCTTTATAGGGAAAACAATTTGTAAACAGCCAATAGGTTGAGAATCTGAAAGAAAACGTGACAGTAATAGGATCAAAAGATAGTCATGATGGAAGAATTGTCATTCCCCCTCACAAAAAAAAAATATTCATGAAGTTAGCAACATATAAAGGAAGGTATTTCAAATAAATTGTTGAATACACATTTGATCTAATAATATTAAATAAATTATATTATATTAATTAACATGGTTTTTAGATTAAATTATAAATAATATATAAATGATATTTGATTATTATAAATAAAAAGAAAAAAATATAACCTCCTTTCTTAATTCAAATATAGACAAGTTTCAATATAATTTCAGGATTTATATTATTATCAGTAGTAATCCTTGTGTGGTCGAAACACTCTATTAGCTATTACTACTTTGAAAAATATAAAACTGAAGCCATCTATTTATAACAACATTTATATATATATATATATATTATGTATAATATAAGAGCAAATATTTTATCAAGTATATTTGAATATATTTTTCATTTTGAAATAAAAATCAAGTTATTTTAATTAATTTGTACCATTTTAGGAACCAAATGTTTAATGGGTCATTTTTAGAAAAACCATTAACTATGGTACTAAATAATTCAAAAATTGTCCAATTTTTAAATTTTATAATAATAAATTTGTTAAAGGGTCAAGTGATCGCTCGGTGTTCCAGGTACTTTATATATCAGGAGATAAATGTGTTTATTTTTTTAAAAACAAACAATCTTATTTTTTATTTTTATTTAGATAATATTTTCTTAAGTTTAAATAAATGTATATTTTTTATGAAATATTTGAATAAATCTATAAATTATTTATAATTTTGTTGAAAAACGAAAAACCGACGTCGAATGTGATTTTTATTAAAGACACTCATTCCTGTCTTTTGTGTATAAATGGGAAGGAGGGTTGTTATTAAGCTGTATGCTTGAAAGGCGGGTGCAGTCCATTAGTCTTCCCCCAACATGAAATCCCTTTTCGATACCATACCAATGACTAGATAGAAAGAAAGATTCACTTAAATAACAATTTTGGGGCGCTTCTTTATTATGAAATCATTCTAGCTTGTATATTTTTCAAACACATTAGATATTTTTATTTTTAAGCTTTAAATATTTTCATTTTTTTTTCTTTCATTGAAATTGAATCAATTATTTCGAAAAGGTAACATCTCCGAATTTTTTCAAAATTGAGAAAAAAAATTCCATTTTATAAAATAAGCATTTATTTAGAGTGGTAAGGAAACAACTTCAAAGTTTTATCATTAAGAAAAAAATTCTGATAACTTTATTTATTTCGAAAGGGTAACAACTCTAGCAGTTGTTTCGTTTTACGTCCCGGAGAAGTATATCGAATTAATAAAATCATCATCAAATACCAATCCATTTGATATCTACAACATTACAACTTCCGAAATTTTTGATTTTAAAAAATGGTGGCCTCATGTTACAAAAAAACTGTACTATCCAAAAGAAGTTTTGGAAAGCAAATTCCAAGAGAGAAAAAGGTTTCATTTGCTGTGAGCAGCTATAACGAGATTATGTACAGTTCCGTCACCTCTGGAACTGTTAAGGTACGCCAATATAGAGATAATGATATGAACGAAGAGGAAAGCATTTAACAAATTTCTCTTCTTTACCAAACCAAATGGATTTTCTTGCCTATTCTTCAAAAGTGCCAATTAATGCAAAAAAATAGTTGACATCAAAAAGGCGATTCAGTATATTCCGGCAGAATATACACGATTTTACGAAGATATATTTCAGGGGACTAAAAAAACTGATTTTTGAAAAAATTAAAAATTTTATTGAACTAGTTCTTCCGGCAGAATATACACGATTTTACGAAGATATATTTTTGTGTGGCCCACAAACCGACCAAGATTTTTAAATTGTCTACAAAAATAAAAATAGTTATTAAAAATGACATTTGATGCATATTATACTTGTGTTTTTAGTATATTCTTATTTTTGTAAAGTTTTTTCATATTTTTAAATAAAAAAACTAGCCATAGTATCAAATTGTTTAACTTATTTCAATCTAACAAAGGACGTTTATTTCGAAAAGGGAACATATCAAAAAAATTTTTTTGGAATTTTCAGTACAAAACTAATTTATTAAAATAATGATTAACACAAATTAATATTACCTGAAGATAGCTAAAAAGAAACACGGAAGAACTAGTTCAATAAAATTTTTAATTTTTTCAAAAATCAGTTTTTTTAGTCCCCTGAAGAAGTACATTTGTTGGAGATAATACCTTTTTGAAATAATCGATTCAATTCTAAACTGTATTTTTTCACAATTTCAAGGTAAAAACAAATCCTTTGACAAAAAACAAAATAACTAACTAACAAATTAAATAAGTTTAATTTATCAAATGGAAAACGGAGAATCCTTATTGAACTTAGTAAAGTTTGAAAAATGTTTAAAAACTTAATTTTAAATTATGCAAAAAGTATGCCCAAGATTGTTTCTGGTAATTTGAAAAAGATCTATTTAATATTTACTCGTTCATAAATATAGATAGGAATCAAGGGGGTAAATAGGAGCATGCAACGCTTGCAAAACATGCGCAACCCCCACCCACCCACGATTGTAAGTAAGGGCCCTCTCAACAGCACCCACCGGCAAAGTAAATCCTGAGAAATTAACATCTAAGATTCCAACATTGAAATCAAGTCTATGTATATATATATATAAAGATTTTTGTCTGGACATGACTCCGAATTTAAAATTTTTTGCATATCTTCGAGTTTCATGACCTCTAGAATTGTAAAGTGACTTTCGTATTTTTCATAACTGTATGTCTGTCAGGAAAAGTGTTTTATTATAGTCTCAAAATTGATTGAAACGGTTACTAAGAAATTACATTACAAATTCTTATATTTCTTTCAGCGTTTGAGAAATGTAGCTCATCCGGAAGAGAGTCATTACCTACCACGTTTTCATTTTTTTCTTCTTATAAAGTGACAGTAAAAATAAAGATATAGGTTTGATAATTTTTTACATGATTAAAAATTGTATAAAACTGCTATATATAGCATTTCAGCTTGATTGAATAGCTGAAAGTGTCCGAATTAATTATTAACACGACTGCAAATCACTCGCCAGTACGTGAGACATGGTGCCAACAACAAAGAGCTTAACACGCGGTGGTTTAATGAATATTATTTATTAATTTGAATTTATAATTTATAATTAATTCAATTTATTTTAAATATAATCTATGTTTATTGGAAAGCAAAAAATTTAAAAAATATATGTAAGAAATATTTTTATTTTTTTAATTTATATTTTAAAAATTAAGGGTTGATTGATTTTAATCAACTCTCTTCTTGCCCACTTCAATTGCCGCCAGTCTTGGCTCAGTAGTCGTTAGCGATGGAACTTCCACTTGCATCTCCCGCCACCTGCGAATTGCGGTCCGTAATGTCTGAGAAGGACATTCACTCGAACTTTGTGCAGTGTTTGGGGAAGACTGTATGAGATGAGGAATGGGGTACGAAGATGGGTCAGGGACTTCAAAAACGGACGAACTGACGTCCATGATCGGTCGGTTTCGGACGAAGCGATTGTCAAAGTCGAAGAAAAAATGCTGGAAGAACTCAAGAAACACTTTGAAGGATCGCACTTCGACACCGACGAGGAGGTGAAAGAAGCTGTTTTGACTTTTTTCCATTGCAAGGCGGAGAAGTTCTATGAAACTGAATTGAAAAAATGGGTGCCCCGACTGCAAAAATATGTTGATCGAAATAGAGAATATGTAGAAAAATAGGAAAATGTATAACCTTTTCAAAAATGTATAATTTATTTTAATTCAAATTGTGTTTCAAGATCAAAAACCTCTGTGGGACTTATTTTACGAACGCGCCTCGTAATTGTTTTTTTTTTCTTTTAATTTCAATTAATCTATATATATAAAAAAAGGTTTTTGTCTGCACATTGCTCAGAATTTAAAAATTTTTGCATATCTTCGCGTTTCATGACCTCTAGAATCCAAAAGTGACTTTAGAATTTTTCACGTCTGTCTGTCTGTCTGTCTGTCTGTCTGTCTGTCTGTCTGTCTGTCTGTCTGTCTGTCTGTCTGTCTGTCTGTCTGTCTGTCTGTCTGTCTGTCTGTCCGGAAAATTACTATTTTATAGACTCAGAATTGGCTGAACCGATTTCTTTGAAATTACATCACAATATTCTTATATACCTCTAGAGTAACATAGGCTATACATTTTATTAATATCTTATCAATAACCGCAGAAATTAATTTTTTAAAGTTTATATAATTCTCCGTGTTGTTCATTCAAGAGCAGCTCGCGGCTCACTGTCGGCCTAGCGGAATCATTTCAAACAATGAATTATCATAGAGTTTCCCAATCGAAGAATTATTATAATATTTCCCTTTTTATTTTAAATTCTAATATACAAATATCAATTCAATTAAATAATTTATTCTAAAAGTTCTCAATTTAATTAAAATATTTATTAGATCATATTTTTATCTTAAATTATTTTTTATTTAATTGAATATTTCTTCTTTTCTATAATATATATATAATAATATATAAATTTTATCATTGAATAATAAAAAAAAATATTATTTAACCTGAATTAAAATGACTGAATTATATTATCTTTGTTTTTTATTTTAATTTAATTACTCTATTATTAATTACTAAATATATATATATATTATATATAAAATTAAAATATGATGATATAAAGTTGTTTTAAATTTTTGACATTTTTAAATTGGGTATATTTTTTAAATTTATTAAAATGTCTTTTTTATTTATTATGTTTAAAAGATTCATTTTTATTATGTGATATTAATAAAAAATAACGATGCTCTGTGCAAGTCGAATCATGTTGCACATAATTAAATAACAATTGCCAAACAAAGAATATAATATTTTTTTAAATTCTTATATTTAAATATCATTTCAATTAAATAATTTATTCTAAAAGGTCTCATTTTAATTAATTTAATAAAATATTTAAATCACCATTCAATTTTTTATTAATAGGCTTCTTTTTTTATTTTTAATTTTTAATAAATTCTCTTTTTTTGATATGATATTAATAAAAAATAATATTAAATTGTATATATAAATATAAAAATTAGAATATTTGAATTTTTTTAAATTTTAACACATGTAATCAATCATATGCATTAAGAATGGAAAATTTTTAAAATCAACTTGCTATTAAATTCAGAAAAAAAATACTGATATATAGAATATATAGACTATTCGAATATAATTTAAAACTCTTTCTCTCCTTCTATTTTAAATTAAAAAAACGGAGTTTTAAGAAATTTAGATGCCATATGCAACATGGGTGGGTAAATGAATTGGGCTGGAAGAGGAGGCAATTTATAATTTTCTTCTAATTCAGATTTAGGACAAATCGTACAACATTATATCAAATCTCGCTAAGAACATTCAATATTTTTGTACACAAAATATTCAGAGTATTGGCTAAGCGTATCACTCACAATCAGTTTATATTGAAATTTATATAAATTAACAAAGTAAAAATTTTTATTTTTTTAAATTTTATTATAATGAATCAAAAAAAATTAAATATATAGATCACATGATTAAGAGAAGCAAAAAACTTAACAGAAAATAACTGTTGGATGGAGGTCGGACATGACAGAAACTGTAAGCGAAATCTTCATATTGCGACGAATAATTTTCAAATCCCCTAGCACCACAGAATTTAAGTTTCTTTTAAGGAAAATAACTATGATCTAAAAAAATTAATAAATGAACTTAATAATAAAAAAAACAAATAAATCAATTAATTTAAATTAATACTATTAATGAATGTATATATTGGTCATTTATCTATAGTTTTATACCGTTAATTTTTATAAATTGTCTCAAGTCTCTATTTTTGCATTTTCTCAAGTTTCATTATAATTAAAAATATTCAATAATAATCTAGCAATGAAAATAAAATACCAAAATGTAATGATCAAGAAATATTATACTCTATTATAACATATACAATACTTATAAACTATAGGCGGAGGAAATATTAGGAGATATCATTGCGGGTTCAGGCCAAATCGACCAACATTAATTAAGATATTTTCATTATGACAGATATTAGGAACAAAACCGCGAATTCAATATTTCTGTTCACTAATTATTTGTAGACTTTAGTAAAACATACGCATAACTCAATAGATCCGGATAAACTTTTTCAAATTTTCAATCTTCAAATTTCTCTTGAAGGTAGTAAAGAAAGAATAAGATGCGGAAATCAATTGTAAAATATTAGGTTACTCAGACGACTTAAATATAATAGGAGATTCGGCAATTGCAATTACAGATAGCGAGGAAAATTTAATGGAGGTTTGAAATTAATAGTGATAAGAAAAAATATTTAGTAACAAAGAGGAAGAGTATTAACATACAAAATCTTAATATACAAAATGTAGAATTTGAATATGTAGAAAAATTGAATGTAATCACGAAGGATAATAATATTTGAGAAGAATTTAAATCGGGGTTGCAATCGGGAAACGCCTGTTATCTGCAATAAAGAGGCTTATCTCTTCAAAATTATTATCAAAGGGAATATATAAAAAGATTATTTTGCCTGTTGCATTATATGGGTGGGAGGCATGGTCTATGATCCTTGGAGATGAGAGTAGATTCAGAGTATTTGAGAATAGGATTCTTCCCTGCATTTATTGGCCAAAGAAAGATGAGGTCACCGGGTATGAGGGAGACTGTCTAACAAGAAATTGCATGGCCTCTCTGCATCTTCAGAAATAGTTAGGGTTATAAAAGGGAAAAAGCTGCGATAGGCAGGGCACGTGGCAAGAATGGGAGAGGAAAAAGATATTGGTGGGAAGACCGATTGGAAAACGTCCGCTTGGAAAACCAATGACGCGTAGGAAGGGACGTAAGAGAGATGGAATAAGGGCTCAGGATAGGGACACTTGGAGAAATGTGGTTGTTGCGGCTAAGAACTTTAGAGTATCTTTGAGCCACATAGGTAGATAGATATAACATATACAATAATAATATATATAATTAATATAGTGATTAAATTAAAATATATTTTTTAAATAAGAACACAAAAAGAAATGAATGTTTTATGTAATATACTGATTGAAACAAAATGGATGAAAACCTTTTAATACTTTCAACCACCAAATACTATGTACAACTCGGGGGTACAGGGGGCGGAGCCCCCGTCTAGGTGTGAAGAGCGCCGAAGGCGCTCTGAGCAGCTAGTTTCGAAATAAAATATGGAAAGAATTAATTAAATTTTGAAATTTTAATTAAAACTTTATATAAATATTATCATTATTTTCTCATATATTACGTAAAATATAAATTTGGTTACTTTCATTTATATTGTTTTTTATAAATATGAATTAAATATAATCCTTTTTTTAGGTTAATATTATAAAATATTCTAATTCCAAAAAGATTGACTATTTGGTGTTTTTAATGTAAATTAATAAAATAATATAATTTTAATTAAATAGATAAAAACATAATAATAATAATAATAATAAAATAAGATAAAAAAATAGGTTAAATGCTCATGATACTCCACTTTCAATTATCGTTAAACTTACCCAAACCTTACCCTAAACAAACAAAAGGAAAAACATTTACCTTGTTGTCATTGTGAGTGTTTTTGGTGTCTTGTCAGTATTCATCGGTTGTTTATTTTCGATTGGAATCTCAAATTTGAATTTTTTTTCTATCATATTATTTTCTTTTCTTTATAATCATATATTCATAAAGTTAGTCAGTAAAAGATATATAGTATTTAAGTGAATATTAAATGAAAATAAATCCAATGAAAATATATTTGATACAACACAACTGTTTTTAACTAACCAATTCAAATGACATGACATACACCGATGAAATTTTATTGATTTTATATTCCTTTTCGTTATGAATGTCTTTGTTTGTTTATTCGTGTTTATGTTGGGACATAGATTAATAATATCGTTTAAAAGATGGATGAGATGAAATAATCATTATCCTCAATAACGCTTTTTTCTAAAAATTTTATTATTATGTTAAAAGCTTTTCATTTTAAAGCGAAAATGCATGTTAAATATTTCATTTTATTCGGAAATAATAATATAAAACAAACAAACAACAAAAAACAAAAGATCGTGGAATTTAGAAGAGTATATATTCATTCGTTTGAATCATTTTAAATAATTAATGGTTAAAAATTTAATTCATATATATTATATAAATATTAATAAGCTAAAACTTCAATTTCATTTCTACACTTTTGCTTAAAAGAAAATATAAAATAAAATATAGGTATCATTAGATGAAAAAATATAATTAGGGGAGAAAAATTTATTAGGGTGAGTTAAGATCAAAAATGCAACTATAATTTATATTTAAAAGTTTAGAATTATTCCAAATAAATCAAATTAAGAAGTAATAAAGGAAAATTTTAATTATAACATAATTTAATAATAATATGGCTGCAATTCAAATCAAGACATATTTTTTTTTAAATATTGTTATATTTTCGCCTCTCTAAATAATATATATTGTAATCATATTTATTATTGTGTTAGTCGTTATAACATTATAAATAAAGTTTTTATATTTATTAAATATTTTTATTTATTTATTATCTGTCTGTCTGTTTACATTAATCAATATTCAAAAACAAATAAATCAAATGCTTATGGAGAAGAAAATAAAAATAATTGAAATAAATTAAATGCGAAGTTTTATCAATTTACATCCAAGAAAATATATACTATTATGTTTAAGTAAATTATTAATTTTTAGAAATCAATTCAATATGGTATTGTTATATATTACAAAATTAATTGTTGAAGATAATTAAAAAATATAAATTTACTGATATACCTAAAACTTTATAAATATTAAAATTTATAATATTTAAAATTATAATATTATTAAGTAAGTAAGAAGATCATTATATTTTTAAAACAATTTATTTATTAACTTAATTAAAAATGAATAATCGAATAAATTTTGAAATCAACAAATTTGGTAGAAAAATCATAATCTTCTTTGTTTTTACTTATTAATAGAATTTGAATAAAATTGAGCTAAAATTATAGGTGTAGACATTGTCACAACAATTTCAGAATGGGACGTTAAAAAATGTAAAGAAATAACAAAATTTCACACAAAACCGTATTTTATACTTTTTTCAATACTTGTAAAGTAAATTTGCTAATTACCATTTCTTTAATCTTTATTACAAAAAAAATAAGTTGACCTGTGGCCAGGTCCGAACCGACCGACGGTTTGAAGTAAATTAATTTCCAACTACAGAAATAATTTCAAATAATTTTAATATATCTATTAATGTAATAAATATCTATATCCATATCTATGGGTACATAAATAATAAATATAAACATTTTTAATTTTATTTTATTTATAATATATATGCAAGACCAGGCTGTGACGTCATGAATGGCTGGATGACGTCATATAATTTTAAATCAAGAAAAAACTAATAAATATGATTTTCCCTAGGATAAAACCAATACAAAGTGCATGATTTGTGGTGATATATAAAAAAACCTCCTTTGGTGTGAAAATAACCCTTCCCTTCCTATCGTCGATCGCTAATACTACCACTTCCGGTTTCCGGAATTGCACCAAAAGTTGTTCAATTCATCCCACTGATGCATTAAGTAAATATACCAAATTTCATCAAAATCGGTTGAGGCGTTCAGGCTGTACACACACATCTATACGGACAGACGGACGGACGGATGGACGGACAGACATCATGCTAAAAATACTTTTTTCTGTTAAGAAAATGCATGATTCGTGGAGATATGTAAAAATCCACATGTGAAATTTGGTGTGAAAACAATACCTCCCTTACTATCGTCGGTCGGTAAAAATACAATTCGGTTAATAAATGAATAATTAATAAAATAATAAAATTATAGTTATTATTCTTAATAAATTAATTTATGATTTTTAATTGTAAAAGAAAAACTTTATATTGCTAATTGTCTTCATACAATACCGCACTTCATGGGTAAGGGGGCAGATTCATCTTCCAAATTATTATTATGTAGACTTATTTATATTTTCCATCACTATTAAAGAATTAAAAAAAAAATTAATCATTATTTAAAAACTTTTAAGATTTACATCTATATATATAAAAAAAGGTTTTTGTCTGCACATTGCTCAGAATTTAAAAATTTTTGCATATCTTCGCGTTTCATGACCTCTAGAATCCAAAAGTGACTTTAGAATTTTTCATGTCTGTCTGTCTGTCTGTCTGTCCGGAAATTTACTATTTTATAGACTCTGAATTGGCTGAACCGATTTCTATGAAATTACATCACAATATTCTTATATACCCCTAGAGTAACATAGGCTATAAATTTTATTTATATGTCAACAATAACCGCAGAAATTAATTTTTTAAAGTTTATATAATTCTCCGTGTTGTTCATTCAAGAGCAGCTCGCGGCTCACTGTCGGCCTAGCGGAATCATTTCAAACAATGAATTATCATAGCTATTCCCAATCAAAGAATTATTATAATATTTCCCTTTTTATTTTAAATTCTAATATTCAAATATCAATTCAATTAGATAATTTATTCTAAAAGTTCCCATTTTAATTAATTTAATAAAATATTTAGATCATATTTATATTAACTTAATTTTTATTTATTCTTTCTATATATTTGAATATATTTCTTCTTTTCTATTTAAAAGTGAAAGGTTAAAAAATCTCGCTAAGAACATTCAATATTTCTATACACAAATTATTCAAAGTATTGGCAAAGCGTATCACTCACATTCAGTTTAATTTGAAATTTTTTTAAATTAACAAAGTGAAAATTTTTATTTGTTTAAATTTTATTACAATGAATCAAAAAAAATTAAATATATAGATCACATGATTAAGCGAAGCAAGAAACTTGAGGGAAATAACTGTTGGACGGAGGTCGGACATGCCAGAAACTGTAAGCGAAATCTTCATATTGCGACTAATAATTTTCAAATCCCCTAGCACCACAGAATTAGATAAGTTTCTTTTAAGGGAGGAAAATAACTATGATCTAAAAAAATTAATAAATGAACTTAATAATAAAAAAACAAATAAATCAATTAATTTAAATTAATACTATTAATGAATGTATATATTGGTAATTTATCTATAGTTTTATACCGTTAATTTTTATAAATTGTCTCAAGTCTCTATTTTTGCATTTTCTCAAGTTTCATTATAATTAAAAATATTCAATAATAATCTAGCAATGAAAATAAAATATCAAAATGTAATGATCAAGAAATATTATACTCTATTTCACTATTATAACATATACAATACTTAAGAACCATAGGCGGAGGAAATATTAGGAGATATCATTGCGGGTTCAGGCCAAATCGACCAACATTAATTAAGATATTATCATTATGACAGATATTAGGAAAAAAATCGCGAATTCAATATTTCTGTTCACTAATTATTTGTAGACTTTAGTAAAACATACGCATGACTCAATATAGATCAGCATAAACTTTTTCAAATTTTGATCTTCAAATTTGGCTTGAAGGTAGTAAAGAAAAAATAAGATACGGAAATCAATTGTAAAATATTAGGTTACCCAGAATACTTAAATATAATAGGAGATTCGGCAATTGCAATTACAGATAGCGAGGAAATATTAATGGAGGTTTGAAATTAATAGTGATAAGAAAAAATATTTAGTAACAAAGAGGAAGAGTATTAACATACAAAATCTTAAGATACAAAATGTAGAATTTGAATATGTTGAAAAATTGAATGTAATCACAAAGGATAATAATATTTGAGAAGAATTTAAATCGGGGTTGCAATCGGGAAACGCCTGTTATCTTGCAATAAAGAGGTTTATCTCATCAAAATTATATCAAAGGGAATATATAAAAAAATTATTTTGCCTGTAGGATAGGATTATTCCCTGCATTTATTGGCCAAAGAAAGATGAGGTCACCGGGGAATGGGGGAGACTGCATAACAAGAAATTGCATGGCCTCTCTGCATCTTCAGAAATAGTTAGGATTATAAAAGGGAAAAAGCTGCGATAGGCAGGGCACGTGGCTAGAATGGGAGAGGAAAAAGATATTGGTGGGGAGACCGATTGGAAAACGTCCGCTTGGAAAACCAATGACGCGTAGGAAGGGACGTAAGAGAGATGGGACAAGGGCTCAGGATAGGGACACTTGGAGAAATGTGGTTGTTGCGGCCAAGAACTTTCGAGTATCTTTGAGCCACATACATATATATACCATATACAATAATAAAATATATAATTAATTTACTGATTAAATAAAAATATATTTTAAATAAGAATACAAAAAGAAATGAATGTTTTATGAAATATATTGATTGAAACAAAATGGATGAAAACCTTTTACTACTTTCAACCAAATACTATGTACCACTCGGGGGTACAGGGGGCGGAGCCCCCGTCTAGGTGTGAAGAGCGCCGAAGGCGCTCTGAGCAGCTAGTTTTAAATAATAATAAAGATTCTATCGGATATTTTCAAATAAGAAACATGTTTCTTGTAATAATTTTCGTAGGAATTTTAACAATTATAAAAAAATATTCGAGATATATTAATGAATTCTATATTAATGTGCTGATGATACTTAATACATGATTGAAATAAGATAGAATTTCAAATACTAGAAGAATATCATTGAGGATTCAGGCCAAAAATAAAAAGAAAGAGAAAAGGCTAGGAAAAACGAACTAACTAAAAAATTGGTCGAAGGTAGACCAATCGAGACGAACAATATAGAGGGGGACTTGAGAGAGTGAAGAGAATGAGATTTGGGTGTATAGATGAGCATAGAGATGTTAAAAATAAATAACTTACAAAATTTGTAATTGTTCAACTTTTTATTTTAAAATATTTTTATTACAACGAATTAAGCATGTGAATTTATAGTTGCTCTATTAAAGCGAATTCCTAATTGATCATTTCTATGTGCTTACATCGAATTCATCTTCTTCTTCTATTGATGCTTTTGTTAGTATAACATAATTAGGATTGGTATAATTTATGAATTTTTGTTGCGTGTAAATATATTCAGTATTGAAGTTAGGGTTGATACTTAGGATCGTATCATAGTATTTGCCATGTCTTTTCTTATCAGCTTGAGGATTTGGCAAGCTCCAATTAATCAATGTTGCAACTAAAAAAATATATACATATATACACCTCTATATAGATTATGCAGAGATAGTAGAATGGTAGTATTAATATATTCATAGATAGACATAGATTGTATGTTAGTATTGAAAATATTAATAATAATGATAGTTCAATCAATGAATTTTATTATTATTTTCATTCTTATTCTTCTATAATCTAATCTAGATATATGATTTTTCTAGAATTTTGCGATAAATTAAGAATATCTGATTTCAATTAAAATATAGAATAAAACTACGTGGTTCTAGGCTAAAAACTTGAATATACATTGTATTCGATTAAAAATTGATGAAACAATTTTAAAAGGAATAAAAAAAATTTATACAAATTTGAAGAATTTAAAAATAAAGAGATAAATTTATTAAAAAGTTCCTTTCATTGCCATGTTTAATAAATAGTAACTTATTTTATGTAATTTTTTATATTGATAAAAATAATTTTAAATCGGAGGTATATTAAAATAAAACACAAGGAATATTTTAATTTGTCTAAATATAAATAAAAACTCAAATATAAATTGTGTGCGTGTTTAAAGTTTAAAAATTTTGTAAATGATTTAGCATGGATCCATTTTTATATTTTATATTTTAAAAATTTTGTGTGGGGATTAATATTCCAATTTTTATATTCATTGTAGGGACAAGTTTTTGAAAAAAGAAATTGATCTTTGCTATATTCCAAACTACAAAGATTTAATAAAAGTAGAATAGAAAATATTCATAATAATCTCTCCAATGGATTGATTAATATTCCTGAATTGAATGGCAATATTCAAAAAAAAAATTATTTTTAAACCGTAAAGAATAAATTTGGAAAGCAAGAGAGAGCGGCTCTCGGTGTGATTCAGGTACTACTGAGAAATATTAGTTAAATAGCGCTAAAATTAAAATAGAATTAAAAAATAAAAATTGAAGTAATATCAAATGTTGCTTACCCAGGAATGCGAAAAAAAAGATTTTAATTGAAACCATGTTTCAAATATAGTTTTGGGCAACACTTCTTGTGGAAATCTGTTAAATGAATGATGTGTTGATAGTACTTTTCTTTATATACCCTTAAAAAGGAATTTTTAATACCTGATTAATATTCAATGATTCATTTCTCAATCATTGAATTAAATGAAAAGAAACCAAATGCTATGCTATCTAAAATATGCTTGAATTAAAATGACTTTTAATGAAATCATCATCTTTTGTAAAATTTATCCATTTGATAATTCGCTCTTTTATTCTTGGCTCAATAGAATATTTGTTCTCTATAATATTTCCGTTCTGATAACATATAATAGAAATTCTATTTTATCGAGAGTGAGTCAAAAATAACGAATTGGAATTTTTAAAATTAGAAAGTTTTAGAATAGCATTAGTGAAACTTTTTTGGGATATCACAACTCTTGAGGAAAAAATATTAACTACCACCTCTGGAAATATTAATTTTTTTCAAGTTTAATAACAATTAATAGATAAGATATATCAATTAATTTTTCTTCCTTTTTTGTAAAATTTAGTAAAGCAAGGTGTAAAATAGAAACATTGGACTTTGAAATTATGAAACTATTTATTGAGTCCAGAATAGATTGGAATGCAAAAAGTCTAAAACATTCGGTGTGCTGCTATCCATTGAATAATTAAAGATTCGATTCATAATCTTAAATCATCCTGATGGATTATTGGCAATTGATTTTTATTTTTTAATAATAAATTGGTTTGAATCCAAGTTCCACAATAAATGTTGATAGAAAGAATATTAACTCGATTAACGCCACCTCTTTAAGCTCTTTTTGAATTTATGAAGAAAAAAATATTTAGTTTGAAAATTGTTATTATATATTTAGAGAGAGAGAGAAAAGTAAAAGTAAAAGTAAAAGAAAGAAGAAAGATGAAAAACATAATTATTAGTACAACACAAAATAAAAGCATTTTACAAAGAAATAATATCATACAAGTCAAATAATAATTACTATTATAGAAGGTTTAAAATGGAAACTCTCTTTGAAACTACATTTCTGCGTTTCAATTTCGTATCTACGAGGGTGGGGTGAAAAGTTTCCGGCCTGACTAAGAAAAACGATGTTTTTAATTTATTTTTTTTTGCTATATTTTTCAACATAATCTCCATCAACACGGATACATTTCTCATAACGGTGTTCTAATTACTTTAATTTAAGTCTTATCAACAGTTATGAATCGACGCAAAAATTCGTTTGGCATACGACTACACCGCCAAATTGTCGGTAGAAATGGTTTTCGAAGCAGTTTTTGGTCTAACGTTAGCAAACGCGGCACCCACGTTGCACACAGCTTTATATATATCAATTTATTCATTTTTTGATTCTAAATAAATATACATTAATAACATTAAAATATATTTCATATTTTGCAATTTATAGACTTTAGTCTAAGTAAAAATTACATTTCTTTAGAATATTTCTGAAAATTTAATAAAGTTACTTTATGATATCGAATTATATATCAATTTATTCTTTTTGTGATTCTTAACAAATAAATATTAATAACTTTAGGTGATCTTTCATTTTTTTGTATTTATAGACCTTAGTCAAAGTAAAATTTGCATTTTTTTATAATTCTTATTAATAAATGTAAAAATTACTTTATGATATCGAATTATAGGTATATCAATTTATTCATTTTTATAATATAGTACTTTTGCTTGTAAATATACAGAACAATTCTTTACCCCATAAACTCTTAATAAGTAAATTTTAAAAAAAATGCGTTACATAATTTTTAAGGTGAGAAATTTGTTAAAAGATCTCATATACTATATATAATTCATAAATTAACCGCTATCATGTGCTGCCATCTACTTTTAGATTTAAGACTATTTATTCTAATTTAATTTATAATCTATTATTTTAATATTTTAAATGATTATTTATTTATTTATAAAATTGTGTTAGTCATAGTTGATATATATATATATATATATATATATATATAAAAACTAGTATATAATAAAAAACTGGTTTTGTCTTAATTTCAAGACGTAACCTACTTTGTGAATTGCCTTCGTACTTAAGATTGAATATATATTTTAAAAATTAAATTAATTTGATCATATGTATACGCGTATATTTATATTTCTTAATATTTTTATTTTTCCTTATCTGAAAGCATTTTTGTCATTGTAATTTTCTTTCATTTCTTAATGGATACGTTTTTTTGTATTTGGTAGTGATCCTGGATGAAAATCCCCCACTTAATACTGATTTTTTACAGTAGACAAAACGTTTAATTTATCACTCTTTGTTGTCATCTCTATGAAAAGAAATTGAAATTGGACGACTTCAGGAGGTGTTTATTCCATTTGCAGGCTCATCCTTATCCCGGGATCCACATTATCCCGGTCTCCCGGGTTGTCGCGTCGCAATGTGTTTTTCAATTATTGGATAAAATAACAAAAGAAAACAGAGGGTAAGCGAGAACCCCCGGAATAAGAAAAAAAAGAAAGCCTAGAATGTCAAATTCACTTGAAACAAATTTGAAGCCTCCAAGCTTTAAACAACAAGTGAAACAAATGTCTGGAAAAAACGGGAACAGGAGATGCACAGCGATTCGAAAAAAATATACACAAAAACCTTTATTGGCAAGACGTAAAGAGAAGAAAAGTTGTGGTGTGAGAGTGAGAGAGGCGGGGACAGGAAGAAAGAAATAGGCTTTCAAGTATCTCAGACAGGGACTCAATCAAAAATAGCCCTTCAAACTCATTTCTAAATAATCAAAAGCTCAAATTACCTAATTTTATTATGGAAATATATACATTAAAAGCCTTATTTAACATATATATTTAGATATCTATCTATATATATATATATATCTAGATAATAAAAAATTCAGTCAGTTGTCCGAAAATGCAGTGATGTAAGAACAATACAGTTAATCCATATTCAATTAAAAATTGATTCCGATAAGATAACAAGGTCAATTGGAATATTAGCAAAAATATTGAGATGTTGTGTGACAAGTTTAGTAGATCTCAGTGTATGAAATAGTTGAAAACCAAAATTACAAGGTTATTTAACAAACTTTTCTAATTCAAAATGATGAGGTTAGTAGAAAAGGCAACGATAGGTAGATTGATATCGTGACAAAGTAGACATGAGGGATTGGATTGAAGTGTCGAAGAACGTTCGAATTCAAGTGCCGCATAAAAATTGAGATAATTAGATCATATCTACTAGAATTTTTCATAAAATCTAAACATGAAATGTTGATAATATAATTATATTTAGACATAGATAATTTTTTAAAAAATTTATATATTTATATTTAGTGGTTTTAGTATAAAATACTTTTTTATTTTTCTTCTATTAATTTGTAATTTTCGTTTTAACAAAGAAGAACAAGAAGAAAAAATAAATTCTAAATTATATAATATATATATACACCATAATACAAATATTTATCAAAAAAAGGAAATACATATCGTATACAATGAAAAGTAGTGCGCAATATTAACATTAACGTATTGAATAGAATATAAATGGTTTGTATTTACTTGATTACCCTCTCAGAAGATTAATTCTAATCTAATGATAAAGAAATGACTAGAAGAAATTCGAAAGGCAAAAAAGCACTGAGACTATGAGTTGGAAAAAATGACAAGTGAAGATGGAAGGGGGAAGGAATTGAAATGTTAGTGGTGGAGGAATCTTAATGGGAAACATCATCATTACATCAAACAGAAAATGAAAATCCTTTTCCCCAAGTAAAAGGGAGAGTTATCATAAAATTAGGGGGAGGGGAAAGGCGGAGAATCGATCTTATTACTCTATCCAGACAAGGAATGTATTGTTCTCTTTTGATTCAAGTCAATTGTCAATTTCCTTTGAAGATTATCAATCACAGATAGATTTATCGAAATAATAAAAAAGCGAGAGATAGAGAGAGAGAGAGAGAGAGAGAGAGAGAGAGAGAGAGAAAGATTGATTCGACGAACCGTCAACTTTTAGGATTTGATAAAAATCTCTTAAAAATAACAATTTTTCACAGTATGAAATAAACTGATGTTATATCGACCCACTACTTTCATTTACGAACAGTGTTTATAAGCGGATTCGAGGTATTGTAAGGTATAGTGCAATGAATAATCTTAATCTTGATTTTTGGGATTGGAAGCACTACTATATATCAAGTAGTTTCCCAATTTTTCATCTAGACCAGCGGACCTCACGGACCAGTTAATTCATAATTTAAATCTCGCGGAACACTAATAGGATTTTTAACATGATGAGTAAGTATATTCCACATTTTTCTGCGGACCAGCGAAATTTTCTCGCGGACCACCACTTTGGCAACCGCTGATCTAGACCATAGGTTCTCCAACTTTTTTGTGTTGTGGACCCCTTGCCATGTTTTTCGGTTTTGGGTAGACCCCCTACTTAACCTGAAATTGATTTTTTGTAAACAAATTTTATCTTTTTTTTTAGAGCCATATTGAATTGAATTATAAGATAGTATAATGTAAGTAAATAGGCTTGAGATCCAGTATCGTAGACCCCTTGCAGGTTGCCATAGACCCCCGGGGGTCAATATAGACCACTTGGGGAACCAGTGATCTAGACTCTTGGTGGACCTGGTACCCATACACCTCAGCTAGAAAAAAAATTCCTTTGAACTTAAATTCTGGCCTAAAAGCTTAAAAAAAAACAGAAAAACAGACTTGCTGTCCTCTTCCCCTATATTACAGCGGAGCAATTTCGATATATCATAGAAAATTAAAATTATTTTTTGTTTCATTTTACTTTTAATTTTTAATTTATTAATTTAAAGTAAAATAATTTTATATGTGTAACTTATTCGAGAATCTTTACAGGCATTAGAAAATATTCATGCTTCTGAATGTAATATTAATATAATACACATTGGGATATAATATAATGAAAAAAGTCATTTTAAAAAAAGAAATCAATTAGGAGAGTACAATTTGTATAAAAATAATAGTAATATAATAGAATGAAATAATTCAATTTACATCCTGGTTGATGTATTTATGAATTTGATCATTAAAATGATTTCCTTAATTAATGGATTAGTATTTCTAAAGTTGCTTTAATCGCGCCCTATTTTATTAAATTTATGTCTAGATATCCAATGTATTTGTAATAATTAATATTCCAATCGATTTTAAGTGTATATGTAGATTAGTGAAATAATTTATTGACTACATTAAGAAAATTTCAATTTCTTATGCATTGAAATCGATACTTTATAATTGAATTGTGTATTGGAGTAAGATCAATACAACTTTTAAGCAAAGCAAGAAGGGAGGGGAGAATTCTTTCCAGGTGAGAATTCGAGGTCGTTTCCATGATGGCTGCCTGTTGGTCTGAAGCTATTTTCAAATTTAGTTAGGCTTAATAAATGGGATCTTACCACAGGGGCGTTTTGCATAAGGATAAATGTCCCTGTCGGGGGTGGCCCTCGACCATCCATCGTGAGCCACCTACGGCCCCAGGGGGCTCAACCCCTCGCCTAATCAGTCAACTACCCTCCCAAGGCGACGCAGCTATAAACAACTGCATTCGTATCGCCGATGAATAAGAAACCAAATCAGAAATTTGGTTCGAGAGAAAAAAAGAGCCCAAATCAAAGTCACTTAGTAAGAACAGAACACATGGACCAACGGAAGTTAACAAAGAAAAAAACTATCCTTATCATAGATCAACGAATGGATCTGTTCAATCTTGTTCAATTAGCACAGATAGTATAGAAGTATATCTTTCTGAACCCGAAAACGAGTCGAAATAAAATTTTTATAGAGAGCAGATTTAGTAGCTTTTAAAAAATCTATAAATTAGAAAATCGTTAATTTTTTCTCAATTAAAAAAAATAAAAAATCTCTATCAATAAATAATAAAGAATACAAAAGAACGTTTGGTACAATGACAGTTCGTAGCGACTATAAAATTACACGAATCACATAAAAAAATTGTATAGGTAAACTAAATAGGATAGTAAATTTTTATTATTGACATTTGAAAAGTGGCGCACTCTATGTTTTAGAATGTAAAACTTAAAAGACAAAATTTTTATAAAAATCTAAAAATTGGAATAATTCAATGTAAGTGGCTTCTTGAAAAACAGAAAATATATATATATATATATAATTAAAGTGGGTTTATACGAACATAAAATTTAATTATCCGAGAAACTACTCATTCTTATTCATAACATTAGATAGTTGTAAATTTTATTATTGTAAATATATTGAATAGAATAAAAAATAAATATATATAAAATAGTATTGTAATGATTTTTTTATAAGGTTAAGATATTGAAGGGGGAAATTTTAAGAAAACGAATGTTTGGTCACAACTGTGTAATGGAAAGGGGTGGACTTTGAATCTGCGAGAACTGACCCGGAGATCTGGACTAAAAAAAAGAGAAAAAAATTAAATTTAAAATTAAGAATTAAAAATTTATTATAAGATTGATTATATTTAATGTTTAAATATAAACTTTTAAAACCATTAGATTTAAATATAAACTTTTAATTATAGTTTTATATACAAAAAAATTATTTAATATTTATTTATAAAAAACAAAACCGTTATATAAAAATTTAAGAGACATCAATATTTGTTGTGAATTAAAATAATTTTTTTTTTAATTCTTTGATTATAAAAATAAATTAATAATAATAAAAAAAAATTCCTTCTTGCAAACAATATTTCTTGTTAACGATGTTGCCGGAACTCATATAACCGATAATCAGTGGACGGCTGAATGGTGCTCCAAATGCAGAATTAATGAATACATTAACACCACCGAAAGATGAAATCAAAGAATCAATGCAACAATATGTTCAAGTCAATAAGGTAGAAAACTGTTAATCTTGTAGCCGGTCCTTATATAAGCGATCATCCATGGACTGGTGAATGGTATTCCTTTTTTAATACACTTTATTTAACTCACACTGTCCGTTTGTCCGCGGGTTGTTTGTTTGTTTGTTTGTGGCATTTTATAATCGATATTTCAACAACTTCCCGTCATTCAATCAACTTGAAATTTTGCATACGCGCTTGCTCCTGCTAATAATACACGAATCAATTGAAAAATCCACTGAATTATTTATCTATTAGTGGTAATTAATTAACTAAACTTTCATATGCGGAAGATGGAATAGTTCACTATTTCAATCATAGATGGCGATAGCAGTTCTAGAAGCGCTGAATACGACTAAAAAGTATAAAATAAATTTAAGTAAAAAGAAATATTTTTAAAAAATACACTTTACTTAAAATTGCACTAAAAAGTAAAAAATAAAATCACTTTAAAGTGTGTGCGCTCAAATTATAATAAGACCGAAAAACATTTAACACCGTAAAACATTTGCTTCCATTTGGTGTTATTATAATTTGAGCACACTCACTTTAAAGTGATTTTATTTTTTACTTTTTAGTGTAATTTTAAGTAAAGTGTATTTTTTAAAAAGATTTCTTTTTACTTAAATTTATTTTCTCCAATCCAGTCCGTCCTGGACGATAGCTACCGAACGAATCCCCCGTCTGACTTTCCAACAACTAGTCTCTTCAGGGGAAACGTATTACAATCATAATCCTTTCCACAAATAAATTTATTTTTAAATAAATAAATTTTATTTTTTTATTTTATTTCAAGGATTAATGATATTTTTAAAATATCATTACAGTATATTATATATTCAATCAATAAATTAGCTACAATTAGGACATTTGTTATAAGAATAAGAAAATATAATATAATATTAATAATAATCGGTCCAGCAAATCAATCATCAATCTAAATAGTATATATATAGAAATAAAGACTCTACGACTATAGACATAGATATGGTATGGCTTAGAAACAAACCTAATATTAAAACAATCGATTAAATAGAAATATGGACGACCACAGCGAGGAAACGAAAAAAGCGATTGGAAAGACGGAATTACATAAATATAGCATTGTGTCGTAGGGCGGCAGAGATAAGATTTCATCAACGAATTGAACAACTTTAAGATGACATGTGTGCGCTTTTAGAAACATAGAAGAAAGGCAATGGCACAACTAAATTTGGAAATTACGTGTTAGCATACACAGGGAAAAAAAAGAGGAACGAGAAAACTCTGGAGTGGGCCAGTTAATACACAAGAAATACGCAAAGAACATAAAGAAAAATGAATATTAAAATGACAGAATAATCTTGGTAACCCTACAATTTCCAAAGGCCACATGGTCCCTCATAAGCGTATACGCGCCAGGTATCTCTAAGAGTAACAAGGAAAAGGCAAGAATTGTAAAATCGCTTTTTAAATGAGTCATGGTTTATTCGATAAAGTATGTTCAGATATGAAAAAGTGTAAAGGGATTGGAGTGAATGGGGCTTAATTTTGGAGAAAAACGCTAGTAAAGTTTTACTTTTGTCGGACCTTAGTTAAATTGCTTAATATTAAATAAATACAAATTATAAATAATGATAGCAGCGCGAGCAAATGAAAGGAGTGATTTTTATTTGTTTCAAACGACGTGAGTTCAAATCTCAAAAAACAAATTTTTTTTAATTGTTATATAATCTTTTATTAATTTATTAATTTTTATTATTTTTAAAGTATTTTAGCGATATATTTATTATTTGAATTAATATCGTAGAAAAGACGTGATTTTTTGTTAATATTTTAGGGAAAATACTACTTTTTTAAATACAAGAGATAAATTTATTTATTATATATCATTATTTTATTTATCATTTTCTTCCTTTCTATTCTAAACGCGAATCAATTAATATTTCATTGATATATTAATTATTTTCATTGAAATCATAGAGAAAACTTGATTTTTAACAAATATTTGATCAAAAATGCTACTTTTTTAAATACTAGGGATGTATATATATAAATATATTATATATCATTTTCATCATTTCTTGATCTTAAACACGAATCACTTATTATTTCATTGATATCTTAATTATTATCATTGAATTCCTATGGAAAATGTGATTTTTAACAAATATTTGATCAAAAATGCTAGTTTTTATTAAATATTAGGGATATATTTATATATTATATATCATATTGTTCATTTTTTTTGTCCTAAACACGAATCAATTCATATTTCATTGATATCTTAATTATTATCATTGAATTCCTATAGAAAATGTGATTATTAACAAAGATTAGATCAAAAATGCTAATTTTTTAAATACTAGGGATATATTTATATATTAGATATCACATTTTCTCTTAATTTTTTGATCCTAAACGCGAATCAATTAATATTTCATTGATATCTTAATTATTTTCATTGAAATCATAGAGAAAACGTGAGTTTTAACAAATATTAGATCAAAAATGTTACTTTTTAAAACAATAGGGATATATTTATCTATTATATATCACATTTTCTTCCATTTTTTATCATAAACGATAATCAATTATTATTTAATTGATATCTTAATTATGTTCATTGAATTCATATCGATGAAATATGAATTGATTCGTTTATCGGATCAAAAATGGAAGAAAATGATATATAATAAATAAATTTTACATTCCTAATTAAAAAGTAGAATTTTACATGAAATAATATGGCAAATTCAGGATTTTACTATGATATCAAAGAAAAAAATGATGATATGGATGAAATATGAATTAATTCGATTTTAGGAGCAGAAATGGAAGAAATGTTATATAATAAATAAAGATTACATTTCTATTCAAAAAGTAGCATTTTGACTGAAATAATATGACAAATTCACACTTTTTCTATGATATCAATGAAAAAAATGATGATATCGATGAAATATTAATTAATTCGTTGTTAGGACCAGAAATGCAAGAAAATGATATTTAATAAATAAATTTTACATTTCTATATAAAAAAGTAACATTTTGACGAAAATATTAGGACAAATGTACGCTTTTTCTACGATATCAATGAAAAAAATTGTGCTAGCGATGAAATATGAAGTGATTCGTGTATAGGATCAAAAATGAACAAAAATGATATATGATAAATAAATTTTACATTTCTATTTAAAAAAGTAGCATTTTGCATGAAATAATATGACAAATTCAGGATTTATTTTGTGAAATCAATGAAAAAAATTATGATATAGATGAAATATAAATTGATCCGAGTATAGGATCAAAAATGAAAGAAAATGATATATAATAAATAAATTTTACATTTCTATTTAAAAAAGTAGCATTTTCTATGCAATAATATGACAAATTCAGGTTTTTTCTATGATATCAATAAAAAAAATCATGATATCGATGAAATATGAATTGATTCGTGTATAGGATCAAAAATGGAAGAAAATAATATATAATAAATAAATTTTACATTTCTATTTAAAAAAGTAGCATTTTGACCAAAATATTAAGAAAAATGTAGCCTTTTTCTACGATATCAATGAAAAAAATTATGATATCCATGAAATATGAATTAATTCGTGAATAGGATCAAAAATGGAAGAAAATGATACCTAATAAATAAAGTTTACAGTTCTATTTAAAAAAGTAGCATTTTGACAAAATATTAAGAAAAATGTAGGCTTTTTCTACGATATCAATGAAAAAAATTATGATATCCATTTAATATGAATTAATTCGTGTATCGTATCAAAAATGGAAGAAAATGATACATAATAAATAAATTTTCCATTTCTATTTAAAAAATTAGAATTTTGACCAAAATATTAAGAAAAATGTAGGCTTTTTCTACGATATCAATGAAAAAAATTATGATATCCATGAAATATGAATTAATTCGTGTATAGGATCAAAAATGGAAGAAAATGATATATAATAAATAAATTTTACATTTCTATTTAAAAAAGTAGCATTTTCCATGAAATAATATTACAAATTCAGAATTTATTTTATGAAATCAATGAAAAAAATTAAGATATCGATGAAATATGAATTGATTAGTGTATAGGATCAAAAATGGAAGAAAAAGATATATAATAAATAAATTTTACATTTCCATTTAAAAATGTAGCATTTTGCATGAAATAATATGACAAATTCAGGATTTATCTATGATATCAATTAAAAAAATCATGATATCGATGAAATATGAAGTGATTCGTGTATAGGATCAAAAATGGAAGAAAATGCTATATAACAAATAAATTTTAAATTTGTATTTAAAAAAGTAGCATTTTGACCAAAATATTAAGAAAAATGTACGCTTTTTATACGATATCAATGAAAAAAATTAAGATATCGATGAAATATGAATTGATTCGTGTATAGGATCAAAAATGGAAGAAAATGATATATAATAAATAAATTTTACATTTCTATTTAAAAAATAGCATTTTCCATGCAATAATATGACAAATTCAGGATTTTTCTATGATATCAATGAAAAAAATGATCATATCGTTGAAATATGAATTAATTCGTGTATAGGATCAAAAATGGAAAAAAATGTTACATAATAAATAAAGTTTACATTTCTATTTAAAAAAGTAGCATTTTGACCAAAATATTAAGAAAAATGTAGGCTTTTTATACGATATCAATGAAAAAAATTATGATATCGATGAAATATGAATTAATTCGTGTATAGGATCAAAAATGGAAGAAAATGATACATAATAAATAAATTTTACATTTCTATTTAAAAAATTAGAATTTTGACCAAAATATTAAGAAAAATGTAGGCTTTTTCTACGATATCAATGAAAAAAATTATGATATCCATGAAATATGAATTAATTCGTGTATAGTATCAAAAATGGAAGAAAATGATACATAATAAATTAATTTTACATTTCTATTTAAAAAAGTAACATTTTGCATGAAATAATACGACAAATTCAGGATTTTTCTATGATACCAATGAAAAAAAATGATGATATCGATGAAATATGAATTAATTCGTGTATAGGATCAAAAATGGAAGAAAATGATATATAATAAATAAATTTAAATTTCTATTTAAAAAAGTAGCATTTTCCATGAAATAATATGACAAATTCAGAATTTATTTTATGAAATCAATGAAAAAAATTAAGATATCGATGAAATATGAATTGATTAGTGTATAGGATCAAAAATGTAAGAAAATGATATATTATAAATAAATTTTACATTTCCATTTCAAAAAGTAGCATTTTGCATGAAATAAAATGAAAAATTCAGGATTTTACTATGATATCAATTAAAAAAATCATGATATCGATGAAATATGAATTAATTCGTGTATAGGATCAAAAATGGAAGAAAATGATACATAATAAATAAATTTTACATTTCTATTTAAAAAATTAGAATTTTGACCAAAATATTAAGAAAAATGTAGGCTTTTTCTACGATATCAATGAAAAAAATTATGATATCCATGAAATATGAATTAATTCGTGTATAGTATCAAAAATGGAAGAAAATGATACATAATAAATTAATTTTACATTTCTATTTAAAAAAGTAACATTTTGCATGAAATAATACGACAAATTCAGGATTTTTCTATGATATCAATGAAAAAAAATGATGATATCGATGAAATATGAATTAATTCGTGTATAGGATCAAAAATGGAAGAAAATGATATATAATAAATAAATTTAAATTTCTATTTAAAAAAGTAGCATTTTCCATGAAATAATATGACAAATTCAGAATTTATTTTATGAAATCAATGAAAAAAATTAAGATATCGATGAAATATGAATTGATTAGTGTATAGGATCAAAAATGTAAGAAAATGATATATAATAAATAAATTTTACATTTCCATTTCAAAAAGTAGCATTTTGCATGAAATAATATGAAAAATTCAGGATTTTACTATGATATCAATTAAAAAAATCATGATATCGATGAAATATGAATTAATTCGTGTATAGGATCAAAAATGGAAGAAAATGATAAATAATAAATAAATTTTACATTTCCATTTAAAAAAGTAGCATTTTGACCAAAATATTAAGAAAAATGTAGGCTTTTTCTACGATATCAATGAAAAAAATTATGATATCGATGAAATATGAATTAATTCGTGTATAGGATCAAAAATGGAATAAAATGATATATAATAAATAAATTTTACATTTCAATTTTAAAAAGTAGCATTTTGCATGAAATACTATGACAAATTCAGAATTTATTTTATGAAATCAATGAAAAAAATTAAGTTATCGATGAAATATGAATTGATTCGTGTATAGGATCAAAAATGGAACAAAATGATATATAATAAATAAATTTTACATTTCTATTTAAAAAAGTAGCATTTTGCATGAAATAAAATGACAAATTCAGAATTTATTTTATGAAATCAATGAAAAAAATTAAGATATCGATGAAATATGAATTGATTCGTGTATAGGATCAAAAATGTAAGAAAATGATATATAATAAATAAATTTTACATTTCCATTTCAAAAAGTAGCATTTTGCATGAAATAATATGAAAAATTCAGGATTTTACTACGATATCAATTAAAAAAATCATGATATCGATGAAATATGAATTAATTCGTGTATAGGATCAAAAATGGAAGAAAATGATATATAATAAATAAATTTTACATTTCTATTTAAAAAAGTAGCATTTTCTATGCAATAATATGACAAATTCAGGTTTTTTCTATGATATCAATGAAAAAAATCATGATATCGATGAAATATGAATTGATTCGTGTATAGGATCAAAAATGGAAGAAAATAATATATAATAAATAAATTTTACATTTCTATTTAAAAAAGTAGCATTTTGACCAAAATATTAAGAAAAATGTAGTCTTTTTCTACGATATCAATGAAAAAAATTATGATATCCATGAAATATGAATTAATTCGTGAATAGGATCAAAAATGGAAGAAAATGATACCTAATAAATAAAGTTTACAGTTCTATTTAAAAAAGTAGCATTTTGACAAAATATTAAGAAAAATGTAGGCTTTTTCTACGATATCAATGAAAAAAATTATGATATCGATGAAATATGAATTAATTCGTGTATAGGATCAAAAATGGAATAAAATGATACATAATAAATAAATTTTACATTTCTATTTAAAAAATTAGAATTTTGACCAAAATATTAAGAAAAATGTAGGCTTTTTCTACGATATCAATGAAAAAAATTATGATATCCATGAAATATGAATTAATTCGTGTATAGTATCAAAAATGGAAGAAAATGATACATAATAAATTAATTTTACATTTCTATTTAAAAAAGTAACATTTTGCATGAAATAATACGACAAATTCAGGATTTTTCTATGATATCAATGAAAAAAAATGATGATATCGATGAAATATGAATTAATTCGTGTATAGGATCAAAAATGGAAGAAAATGATATATAATAAATAAATTTTAATTTCTATTTAAAAAAGTAGCATTTTCCATGAAATAATATGACAAATTCAGAATTTATTTTATGAAATCAATGAAAAAAATTAAGATATCGATGAAATATGAATTGATTAGTGTATAGGATCAAAAATGTAAGAAAATGATATATAATAAATAAATTTTACATTTCCATTTCAAAAAGTAGCATTTTGCATGAAATAATATGAAAAATTCAGGATTTTACTATGATATCAATTAAAAAAATCATGATATCGATGAAATATGAATTAATTCGTGTATAGGATCAAAAATGGAAGTAAATGATAAATAATAAATAAATTTTACATTTCCATTTAAAAAAGTAGCATTTTGACCAAAATATTAAGAAAAATGTAGGCTTTTTCTACGATATCAATGAAAAAAATTATGATATCGATGAAATATGAATTAATTCGTGAATAGGATCAAAAATGGAAGAAAATGATACCTAATAAATAAAGTTTACATTTCTATTTAAAAAAGTAGCATTTTGACCAAAATATTAAGAAAAATGTTAGGCTTTTTCTACGATATCAATGAAAAAGATTATGATATCGATGAAATATGAATTAATTCGTGTATAGGATCAAAAATGGAATAAAATGATATATAATAATCAATGAAAAAAATTATGATATCGATGAAATATGAATTAATTCGTGTATAGGATCAAAAATGGAAGAAAATGATACATAATAAATAAATTTTACATTTCTATTTAAAAAATTAGAATTTTGACCAAAATATTAAGAAAAATGTAGGCTTTTTCTACGATATCAATGAAAAAAATTATGATATCCATGAAATATGAATTAATTCGTGTATAGTATCAAAAATGGAAGAAAATGATACATAATAAATTAATTTTACATTTCTATTTAAAAAAGTAACATTTTGCATGAAATAATATGACAAATTCAGGATTTTTCTATGATATCAATGAAAAAAAATGATGATATCGATGAAATATGAATTAATTCGTGTATAGGATCAAAAATGGAAGAAAATGATATATAATAAATAAATTTAAATTTCTATTTAAAAAAGTAGCATTTTCCATGAAATAATATGACAAATTCAGAATTTATTTTATGAAATCAATGAAAAAAATTAAGATATCGATGAAATATGAATTGATTAGTGTATAGGATCAAAAATGTAAGAAAATGATATATAATAAATAAATTTTACATTTCCATTTCAAAAAGTAGCATTTTGCATGAAATAATATGAAAAATTCAGGATTTTACTATGATATCAATTAAAAAAATCATGATATCGATGAAATATGAATTAATTCGTGTATAGGATCAAAAATGGAAGAAAATGATAAATAATAAATAAATTTTACATTTCCATTTAAAAAAGTAGCATTTTGACCAAAATATTAAGAAAAATGTAGGCTTTTTCTACGATATCAATGAAAAAAATTATGATATCGATGAAATATGCATTAATTTGTGTATAGGATCAAAAATGGAAGATAATGATATATAATAAATAAATTTTACATTTCCATTTTAAAAAGTAGCATTTTGCATGAAATACTATGACAAATTCAGAATTTATTTTATGAAATCAATGAAAAAAATTAAGATATCTAATAAATAAAGTTTACATTTCTATTTAAAAAAGTAGCATTTTGACCAAAATATTAAGAAAAATGTAGCCTTTTTCTACGATATCAATGAAAAAAATAATGATATCGATGAAATATGAATTAATTCGTGAATAGGATCAAAAATGTAAGAAAATGATACCTAATAAATAAAGTTTACATTTCCATTTAAAAAAGTAGCATTTTGACCAAAATATTAAGAAAAATATACGTTTTTTCTACGATATCAATGAAAAAAATTATGATATCGATGAAATATGAATTAATTCGAGTATAGGATCAAAAATGGAAGAAAATGATATATAATAAATAAATTTTACACTTCCATTTAAAAAAGTAGCATTTTGACCAAAATATTAAGAAAAATGTATGCTTTTTCTACGATATCAATGAAAAAAATTATGATATCGATGAAATATGAATTAATTCGTAAATAGGATCAAAAATGGAAGAAAATGATACCTAATAAATAAATTTTACATTTCCATTTAAAAAAGTAGCATTTTGACCAAAATATTAAGAAAAATGTACGCTTTTTCTACGATATCAATGAAAAATATTATGATATCGATGAAATATGAATTAATTCGTGTATAGGATCAAAAATGGAAGAAAATGATACCTAATAAATAAAGTTTACATTTCTATTTAAAAAAGTAGCATTTTGACCAAAATATTAAAAAAAATGTAGGCTTTTTCTACGATATCAATGAAAAAAATTATGATATCGATGAAATATGAATTAATTCGTGAATAGGATCAAAAATGGAAGAAAATGATACATAATAAATAAATTTTACATTTCCATTTAAAAAAGTAGCATTTTGACCAAAATATTAAGAAAATTGTAGGCTTTTTATACGATATCAATGAAAAAAATCATGATATCGATGAAAGATGAAGTGATTCGTGTATAGGATCAAAAATGAAGAAAAATGATATATAATAAATAAATTTTACATTTCTATTTAAAAAAGTAACATTTTGCATGAAATAATATGACAAATTCAGGATTTTTCTACGATATCAATGAAAAAAATTATGATATCGATGAAATATGAATTAATTCGTATATAGGATCAAAAATGGAAGAAAATGATATATAATAAATAAATTTTAAATTTGTATTTAAAAAAGTAGCATTTTGACCAAAATATTAAGAAAAATATATGGTTTTTATTTGATATCAATGAAAAAAATTATGCTAGCGATGAAATATGAATTGATTCGTGTATAGGATCAAAAATGGAAGAAAATGATATATAATAAATAAATTTTAAATTTGTATTTAAAAAAGTAGCATTTTGACCAAAATATTAAGAAAAATATATGGTTTTTATACGATATCAATGAAAAAAATTATGCTAGCGATGAAATATGAATTGATTCGTGTATAGGATCAAAAATGGAAGAAAATGATATATAATAATTAAATTTTATATTTCTATTTAAAAAAGTAACATTTTGCATGAAATAATATGACAAATTCAGGGTTTTTCTATGATATCAATGAAAAATATGATGATATCGATGAAATATGAATTAATTCGTTGTTAGGACCAGAAATGCAAGAAAATAATATTTAATAAATAAATTTTACATTTCTATTTAAAAAAGTAGCATTTTGACCAAAATATTAAGAAAAATGTACGCTTTTTCTACGATATCAATGAAAAAAATTATGCTAGCGAAGAAATATGAAGTGATTCGTGTATAGGATCAAAAATGAACAAAAATGATATATGATAAATAAATTTTACATTTCTATTTAAAAAAGTAGCATTTTGGATGAAGTAATATGACAAATTCAGGATTTTTCTATGATATCAATGAAAAAAATCATGATATCGAAGAAAGATGAAGTGATTCGTGTATAGGATCAAAAATGGAAGAAATTGATATATAATAAATAAATTTTAAATTTGTATTTAAAAAAGTAGCATTTTGAACAAAATATTAAGAAAAATGTAGGCTTTTTCTACGATATCAATGAAAAAAATTATGATATCGATGAAATATGAATTAATTCGTGTATAGGATCAAAAATGGAAGAAAATGATATATAATAAATAAATTTTACATTTCCATTTAAAAAAGTAGCATTTTGACCAAAATATTAAGAAAAATGTAGGCTTTTTCTACGATATCAATGAAAATTATTTTGTTAGCGATGAAATATGAATTAATTCGTGTATAGGATCAAAAATGGAAGAAAATGATATATAATAAATAAATTTTACATTTCTATTTAAAAAAGAAACATTTTGCATTAAATAATATGACAAATTGTGGATTTTTCCATGATATCAAAGAAAAAATTGATGATATTGATGAAATACGAATTAATTCGTGTATATTATCAAAAATGGAAGAAAATGATATATAATAAATTAATTTTACATTTCCATTTAAAAAAGTAGCATTTTGCATGAAATAATATGACAAATTCAGGATTTTTCTATGATATCAATGAAAAAAATCATGATATCGATGAAAGATGAAGTGATTCGTGTATAGGATCAAAAATGGAAGAAAATGATATATAATAAATAAATTTTACATTTCCATTTAAAAAAGTAGCATTTTGACCAAAATATTAAGAAAAATGTAGGCTTTTTCTACGATATCAATGAAAATTATTTTGTTAGCGATGAAATATGAATTAATTCGTGTATAGGATCAAAAATGGAAGAAAATGAAATATAATAAATAAATTTTACATTTCTATTTAAAAAAGTAGCATTTTGACCAAAATATTAAGAAAAATGTAGACTTTTTCTACGATATCAATGAAAAAAATGATAATATCGATGAAATATGAATTGATTCGTGTATTTGATCAAAAATGAAAAAAAATGATATATAATAAATAAATTTTTAATTTCTATTTAAAAAAGGAGCATTTTGACCAAAATATTAAGAAAATTGTAGGCTTTTTATACGATATCAATGAAAAAAATTATGATATCGATGAAATATGAATTAATTCGTGTATAGGATCAAAAATGGAAGAAAGTGATACAGAATAAATAAAGTTTACATTTCTATTTAAAAAAGTAGCATTTTGACCAAAATATTAAGAAAAATGTAGACTTTTTCTACGATATCAATGAAAAAAATGATGATATCGATGAAATATGAATTAATTCGTGTATAGGATCAAAAATGGAAGAAAATGATGTATAATAAATAAATTTTACTTTTCCATTTAAAAAAGTAGCATTTTCCATGAAATAATATGACAAATTCAGGTTTTTTGAATGAAATCAAATAAAAAAATTATGATATCGATGAAATATGAATTAATTTGTTGTTAGGACCAGAAATGGAAGAAAATGATACATAATAAATAAATTTTAAATTTGTATTTAAAAAAGTAGCATTTTGACCAAAATATTAAGAAAAATGTACGCTTTTTATACGATATCAATAAAAACAATTATGCAGGCGATGAAATATGAATTGATTCGTGTATAGGATCAAAAATGGAAGAAAATGATATATAATAAATAATTTTTACATTTCCATTTAAAAAAGTAGAATTTTCCATGAAATAATATGACAAATTCAGGTTTTTTCAATGAAATCAAAGAAAAAAATTATGATATCGATGAAATATGAATTAATTCGTGTATATTATCAAAAATGGAAGAAAATGATACCTAATAAATAAAGTTTACACTTCTATTTAAAAAAGTAGCATTTTGACCAAAATATTAAGAAAAATGTAGGCTTTTTCTATGATATCAATGAAAAAAATTATGATATCGATGAAATATGAATTAATTCGTGTATAGGATCAAAAATGGAAGAAAATGATGTATAATAAATAAATTTTAAATTTGTTTTTAAAAAAGTAGCATTTTGACCAAAATATTAAGAAAAATATATGCTTTTTATACGATATCAATGAAAAAAATTATGATATCGATGAAATATGAATTGATCCGAGTATAGGATCAAAAATGAAAGAAAATGATACATAATAAATAAATTTTACATTTCTATTTAAAAAAGTAACATTTTGCATTAAATAATATGACAAATTGTGGATTTTTCCATGATATCAAAGAAAAAATTGATGATATTGATGAAATATGAATTAATTCGTGTATATTATCAAAAATGGAAGAAAATGATATATAATAAATTAATTTTACATTTCTTTTTAAAAAATTAACATTTTGCATGAAATAATATGACAAATTCAGGATTTTTGAATGAAATCAAATAAAAAAATTATGATATCGATGAAATATGAATTAATTTGTTGTTAGGACCAGAAATGGAAGAAAATGTTACATAATAAATAAATTTTAAATTTGTATTTAAAAAAGTAGCATTTTGACCAAAATATTAAGAAAAATGTACGCTTTTTATACGATATCAATGAAAAAACTTATGATATCGATGAAATATGAATTGATCCGAGAATAGGATCAAAAATGGAAGAAAATGATACATAATAAATAAATTTTACATTTCTATTTAAAAAAGTAACATTTTGCATGAAATAATATGACAAATTCAGGATTTTTCTATGATATCAATGAAAAAAATGATGATATCGATGAAATATGAATTAATTCGTGTATAGGATCAAAAATGGAAGATAATGATACCTAATAAATAAAGTTTACATTTCTATTTAAAAAAGTAGCATTTTGAACAAATTATTAAGAAAAAAGTAGGCTTTTTCTATCATATCAATGAAAAAAATTATGATATCGATGAAATATGAATTAATTCGTGTATAGGATCAAAAATGGAAGAAAATGATATATAATAAATAAATTTTACATTTCCATTTAAAAAAGTAGCATTTTGACCAAAATATTAAGAAAAATGTATGCTTTTTCTACGATATCAATGAAAAAAATTATGATATCGATGAAATATGAATTAATTCGTGAATAGGATCAAAAATGGAAGAAAATGTTACCTAATAAATAAATTTTAAATTTCCATTTAAAAAAGTAGCATTTTGACCAAAATATTAAGAAAAATGTACGCTTTTTCTACGATATCAATGAAAAAAATTATGATATCGATGAAATATGAATTAATTCCTGTATAGGATCAAAAATTGAAGAAAATGATACCTAATAAATAAAGTTTACATTTCTATTTAAAAAAGTAGCATTTTGACCAAAATATTAAAAAAAATGTAGGCTTTTTCTACGATATCAATGAAAAAAATTATGATATCGATGAAATATGAATTAATTCGTGAATAGCATCAAAAATGGAAGAAAATGATACCTAATAAATAAATTTTACATTTCCATTTAAAAAAGTAGCATTTTGACCAAAATATTAAGAAAAATATACGTTTTTTCTACGATATCAATGAAAAAAATTATGATATCGATGAAATATGAATTAATTCGTGTATAGGATCAAAAATGGAAGTAAATGATATATATTAAATAAATTTTACACTTCCATTTAAAAAAGTAGCATTTTGACCAAAATATTAAGAAAAATGTACGCTTTTTCTACGATATCAATGAAAAAAATTATGATATCGATGAAATATGAATTAATTCCTGTATAGGATCAAAAATGGAAGAAAATGATACCTAATAAATAAAGTTTACATTTCTATTTAAAAAAGTAGCATTTTGACCAAAATATTAAGAAAAATGTAGCCTTTTTCTACGATATCAATGAAAAAAATTATGATATCGATGAAATATGAATTAATTCGTGAATAGGATCAAAAATGTAAGAAAATGATACCTAATAAATAAAGTTTACATTTCCATTTAAAAAAGTAGCATTTTGACCAAAATATTAAGAAAAATATACGTTTTTTCTACGATATCAATGAAAAAAATTATGATATCGATGAAATATGAATTAATTCGAGTATAGGATCAAAAATGGAAGAAAATGATATATAATAAATAAATTTTACACTTCCATTTAAAAAAGTAGCATTTTGACCAAAATATTAAGAAAAATGTATGCTTTTTCTACGATATCAATGAAAAAAATTATGATATCGATGAAATATGAATTAATTCGTAAATAGGATCAAAAATGGAAGAAAATGATACCTAATAAATAAATTTTACATTTCCATTTAAAAAAGTAGCATTTTGACCAAAATATTAAGAAAAATGTACGCTTTTTCTACGATATCAATGAAAAATATTATGATATCGATGAAATATGAATTAATTCGTGTATAGGATCAAAAATGGAAGAAAATGATACCTAATAAATAAAGTTTACATTTCTATTTAAAAAAGTAGCATTTTGACCAAAATATTAAAAAAAATGTAGGCTTTTTCTACGATATCAATGAAAAAAATTATGATATCGATGAAATATGAATTAATTCGTGAATAGGATCAAAAATGGAAGAAAATGATACCTAATAAATAAATTTTACATTTCCATTTAAAAAAGTAGCATTTTGACCAAAATATTAAGAAAATTGTAGGCTTTTTATACGATATCAATGAAAAAAATCATGATATCGATGAAAGATGAAGTGATTCGTGTATAGGATCAAAAATGAAGAAAAATGATATATAATAAATAAATTTTACATTTCTATTTAAAAAAGTAACATTTTGCATGAAATAATATGACAAATTCAGGATTTTTCTACGATATCAATGAAAAAAATTATGATATCGATGAAATATGAATTAATTCGTATATAGGATCAAAAATGGAAGAAAATGATATATAATAAATAAATTTTAAATTTGTATTTAAAAAAGTAGCATTTTGACCAAAATATTAAGAAAAATATATGGTTTTTATTTGATATCAATGAAAAAAATTATGCTAGCGATGAAATATGAATTGATTCGTGTATAGGATCAAAAATGGAAGAAAATGATATATAATAATTAAATTTTATATTTCTATTTAAAAAAGTAACATTTTGCATGAAATAATATGACAAATTGATGATTTTTATTTGATATCAATGAAAAATATGATGATAACGATGAAATATGAATTGATACGTGTATAGGATCAATAATGGAAGAAAATGATATATAATAAATATATTTTACATTTCTATTTAAAAAAGTAGCATTTTGACCAAAATATTAAGAAAAATGTAGGCTTTTTCTACGATATCAATGAAAAAAATTATGATATCGATGAAATATGAATTAATTCGTGTATAGGATCAAAAATGGAAGAAAATGAAATATAATAAATAAATTTTACATTTCTATTTAAAAAAGTAACATTTTGCATGAAATAATATGACAAATTCAGGATTTATCTATGATATCAATGAAAAAAATCATGATATCGATGAAAGATGAAGTTATTCGTGTATAGAATCAAAAATGAAGAAAAATGATATATAATAAATAAATTTTACATTTCTATTTAAAAAAGTAACATTTTGCATGAAATAATATGACAAATTCAGGGTTTTTCTATGATATCAATGAAAAATATGATGATATCGATGAAATATGAATTAATTCGTTGTTAGGACCAGAAATGCAAGAAAATAATATTTAATAAATAAATTTTACATTTCTATTTAAAAAAGTAGGATTTTGACCAAAATATTGAGAAAAATGTACGCTTTTTCTACGATATCAATGAAAAAAATTAAGATATCGATGAAATATGAATTGATTCGTGTATAGGATCAAAAATGGAACAAAATGATATATAATAAATAAATTTTACATTTCTATTTAAAAAAGTAGCATTTTGCATGAAATAAAATGACAAATTCAGAATTTATTTTATGAAATCAATGAAAAAAATTAAGATATCGATGAAATATGAATTGATTCGTGTATAGGATCAAAAATGTAAGAAAATGATATATAATAATAAATTTTACATTTCCATTTCAAAAAGTATCATTTTGCATGAAATAATATGAAAAATTCAGGATTTTACTATGATAATGATTAAAAAAATCATGATATCGATGAAATATGAATTAATTCGTGTATAGCATCAAAAATGGAAGTAAATGATATATAATAAATAAATTTTACATTTCTATTTAAAAAAGTAGCATTTTCTATGCAATAATATGACAAATTCAGGTTTTTTCTATGATATCAATGAAAAAAATCATGATATCGATGAAAGATGAAGTGATTCGTGTATAGGATCAAAAATGAAGAAAAATGATATATAATAAATAAATTTTACATTTCTATTTAAAAAAGTAACATTTTGCATGAAATAATATGACAAATTCAGGATTTTTCTACGATATCAATGAAAAAAATTATGATATCGATGAAATATGAATTAATTCGTATATAGGATCAAAAATGGAAGAAAATGATATATAATAAATAAATTTTAAATTTGTATTTAAAAAAGTAGCATTTTGACCAAAATATTAAGAAAAATATATGGTTTTTATACGATATCAATGAAAAAACTTATGATATCGATGAAATATGAATTGATCCGAGAATAGGATCAAAAATGGAAGAAAATGATACATAATAAATAAATTTTACATTTCTATTTAAAAAAGTAACATTTTGCATGAAATAATATGACAAATTCAGGATTTTTCTATGATATCAATGAAAAAAATGATGATATCGATGAAATATGAATTAATTCGTGTATAGGATCAAAAATGGAAGATAATGATACCTAATAAATAAAGTTTACATTTCTATTTAAAAAAGTAGCATTTTGAACAAATTATTAAGAAAAAAGTAGGCTTTTTCTATCATATCAATGAAAAAAATTATGATATCGATGAAATATGAATTAATTCGTGTATAGGATCAAAAATGGAAGAAAATGATATATAATAAATAAATTTTACATTTCCATTTAAAAAAGTAGCATTTTGACCAAAATATTAAGAAAAATGTATGCTTTTTCTACGATATCAATGAAAAAAATTATGATATCGATGAAATATGAATTAATTCGTGAATAGGATCAAAAATGGAAGAAAATGTTACCTAATAAATAAATTTTAAATTTCCATTTAAAAAAGTAGCATTTTGACCAAAATATTAAGAAAAATGTACGCTTTTTCTACGATATCAATGAAAAAAATTATGATATCGATGAAATATGAATTAATTCCTGTATAGGATCAAAAATGGAAGAAAATGATACCTAATAAATAAAGTTTACATTTCTATTTAAAAAAGTAGCATTTTGACCAAAATATTAAAAAAAATGTAGGCTTTTTCTACGATATCAATGAAAAAAATTATGATATCGATGAAATATGAATTAATTCGTGAATAGCATCAAAAATGGAAGAAAATGATACCTAATAAATAAATTTTACATTTCCATTTAAAAAAGTAGCATTTTGACCAAAATATTAAGAAAAATATACGTTTTTTCTACGATATCAATGAAAAAAATTATGATATCGATGAAATATGAATTAATTCGTGTATAGGATCAAAAATGGAAGTAAATGATATATATTAAATAAATTTTACACTTCCATTTAAAAAAGTAGCATTTTGACCAAAATATTAAGAAAAATGTACGCTTTTTCTACGATATCAATGAAAAAAATTATGATATCGATGAAATATGAATTAATTCCTGTATAGGATCAAAAATGGAAGAAAATGATACCTAATAAATAAAGTTTACATTTCTATTTAAAAAAGTAGCATTTTGACCAAAATATTAAGAAAAATGTAGCCTTTTTCTACGATATCAATGAAAAAAATTATGATATCGATGAAATATGAATTAATTCGTGAATAGGATCAAAAATGTAAGAAAATGATACCTAATAAATAAAGTTTACATTTCCATTTAAAAAAGTAGCATTTTGACCAAAATATTAAGAAAAATATACGTTTTTTCTACGATATCAATGAAAAAAATTATGATATCGATGAAATATGAATTAATTCGAGTATAGGATCAAAAATGGAAGAAAATGATATATAATAAATAAATTTTACACTTCCATTTAAAAAAGTAGCATTTTGACCAAAATATTAAGAAAAATGTATGCTTTTTCTACGATATCAATGAAAAAAATTATGATATCGATGAAATATGAATTAATTCGTAAATAGGATCAAAAATGGAAGAAAATGATACCTAATAAATAAATTTTACATTTCCATTTAAAAAAGTAGCATTTTGACCAAAATATTAAGAAAAATGTACGCTTTTTCTACGATATCAATGAAAAATATTATGATATCGATGAAATATGAATTAATTCGTGTATAGGATCAAAAATGGAAGAAAATGATACCTAATAAATAAAGTTTACATTTCTATTTAAAAAAGTAGCATTTTGACCAAAATATTAAAAAAAATGTAGGCTTTTTCTACGATATCAATGAAAAAAATTATGATATCGATGAAATATGAATTAATTCGTGAATAGGATCAAAAATGGAAGAAAATGATACCTAATAAATAAATTTTACATTTCCATTTAAAAAAGTAGCATTTTGACCAAAATATTAAGAAAATTGTAGGCTTTTTATACGATATCAATGAAAAAAATCATGATATCGATGAAAGATGAAGTGATTCGTGTATAGGATCAAAAATGAAGAAAAATGATATATAATAAATAAATTTTACATTTCTATTTAAAAAAGTAACATTTTGCATGAAATAATATGACAAATTCAGGATTTTTCTACGATATCAATGAAAAAAATTATGATATCGATGAAATATGAATTAATTCGTATATAGGATCAAAAATGGAAGAAAATGATATATAATAAATAAATTTTAAATTTGTATTTAAAAAAGTAGCATTTTGACCAAAATATTAAGAAAAATATATGGTTTTTATTTGATATCAATGAAAAAAATTATGCTAGCGATGAAATATGAATTGATTCGTGTATAGGATCAAAAATGGAAGAAAATGATATATAATAATTAAATTTTATATTTCTATTTAAAAAAGTAACATTTTGCATGAAATAATATGACAAATTGATGATTTTTATTTGATATCAATGAAAAATATGATGATAACGATGAAATATGAATTGATACGTGTATAGGATCAATAATGGAAGAAAATGATATATAATAAATATATTTTACATTTCTATTTAAAAAAGTAGCATTTTGACCAAAATATTAAGAAAAATGTAGGCTTTTTCTACGATATCAATGAAAAAAATTATGATATCGATGAAATATGAATTAATTCGTGTATAGGATCAAAAATGGAAGAAAATGAAATATAATAAATAAATTTTACATTTCTATTTAAAAAAGTAACATTTTGCATGAAATAATATGACAAATTCAGGATTTATCTATGATATCAATGAAAAAAATCATGATATCGATGAAAGATGAAGTTATTCGTGTATAGAATCAAAAATGAAGAAAAATGATATATAATAAATAAATTTTACATTTCTATTTAAAAAAGTAACATTTTGCATGAAATAATATGACAAATTCAGGGTTTTTCTATGATATCAATGAAAAATATGATGATATCGATGAAATATGAATTAATTCGTTGTTAGGACCAGAAATGCAAGAAAATAATATTTAATAAATAAATTTTACATTTCTATTTAAAAAAGTAGGATTTTGACCAAAATATTGAGAAAAATGTACGCTTTTTCTACGATATCAATGAAAAAAATTAAGATATCGATGAAATATGAATTGATTCGTGTATAGGATCAAAAATGGAACAAAATGATATATAATAAATAAATTTTACATTTCTATTTAAAAAAGTAGCATTTTGCATGAAATAAAATGACAAATTCAGAATTTATTTTATGAAATCAATGAAAAAAATTAAGATATCGATGAAATATGAATTGATTCGTGTATAGGATCAAAAATGTAAGAAAATGATATATAATAATAAATTTTACATTTCCATTTCAAAAAGTATCATTTTGCATGAAATAATATGAAAAATTCAGGATTTTACTATGATAATGATTAAAAAAATCATGATATCGATGAAATATGAATTAATTCGTGTATAGCATCAAAAATGGAAGTAAATGATATATAATAAATAAATTTTACATTTCTATTTAAAAAAGTAGCATTTTCTATGCAATAATATGACAAATTCAGGTTTTTTCTATGATATCAATGAAAAAAATCATGATATCGATGAAAGATGAAGTGATTCGTGTATAGGATCAAAAATGAAGAAAAATGATATATAATAAATAAATTTTACATTTCTATTTAAAAAAGTAACATTTTGCATGAAATAATATGACAAATTCAGGATTTTTCTACGATATCAATGAAAAAAATTATGATATCGATGAAATATGAATTAATTCGTATATAGGATCAAAAATGGAAGAAAATGATATATAATAAATAAATTTTAAATTTGTATTTAAAAAAGTAGCATTTTGACCAAAATATTAAGAAAAATATATGGTTTTTATACGATATCAATGAAAAAAATTATGCTAGCGATGAAATATGAATTGATTCGTGTATAGGATCAAAAATGGAAGAAAATGATATATAATAATTAAATTTTATATTTCTATTTAAAAAATTAACATTTTGCATGAAATAATATGACAAATTCATGATTTTTATTTGATATCAATGAAAAATATGATGATATCGATGAAATATGAATTGATTCGTGTATAGGATCAATAATGGAAGAAAATGATATATAATAAATATATTTTACATTTCTATTTAAAAAAGTAGCATTTTGACCAAAATATTAAGAAAAATGTAGGCTTTTTCTACGATATCAATGAAAAAAATTATGATATCGATGAAATATGAATTAATTCGTGTATAGGATCAAAAATGGAAGAAAATGAAATATAATAAATAAATTTTACATTTCTATTTAAAAAAGTAACATTTTGCATGAAATAATATGACAAATTCAGGATTTATCTATGATATCAATGAAAAAAATCATGATATCGATGAAAGATGAAGTGATTCGTGTATAGAATCAAAAATGAAGAAAAATGATATATAATAAATAAATTTTACATTTCTATTTAAAAAAGTAACATTTTGCATGAAATAATATGACAAATTCAGGGTTTTTCTATGATATCAATGAAAAATATGATGATATCGATGAAATATGAATTAATTCGTTGTTAGGACCAGAAATGCAAGAAAATAATATTTAATAAATAAATTTTACATTTCTATTTAAAAAAGTAGCATTTTGACCAAAATATTAAGAAAAATGTACGCTTTTTCTACGATATCAATGAAAAAAATTAAGATATCGATGAAATATGAATTGATTCGTGTATAGGATCAAAAATGGAACAAAATGATATATAATAAATAAATTTTACATTTCTATTTAAAAAAGTAGCATTTTGCATGAAATAAAATGACAAATTCAGAATTTATTTTATGAAATCAATGAAAAAAATTAAGATATCGATGAAATATGAATTGATTCGTGTATAGGATCAAAAATGTAAGAAAATGATATATAATAATAAATTTTACATTTCCATTTCAAAAAGTATCATTTTGCATGAAATAATATGAAAAATTCAGGATTTTACTATGATAATGATTAAAAAAATCATGATATCGATGAAATATGAATTAATTCGTGTATAGGATCAAAAATGGAATTAAATGATATATAATAAATAAATTTTACATTTCTATTTAAAAAAGTAGCATTTTCTATGCAATAATATGACAAATTCAGGTTTTTTCTATGATATCAATGAAAAAAATCATGATATCGATGAAAGATGAAGTGATTCGTGTATAGGATCAAAAATGAAGAAAAATGATATATAATAAATAAATTTTACATTTCTATTTAAAAAAGTAACATTTTGCATGTAATAATATGACAAATTCAGGATTTTTCTACGATATCAATGAAAAAAATTATGATATCGATGAAATATGAATTAATTCGTATATAGGATCAAAAATGGAAGAAAATGATATATAATAAATAAATTTTAAATTTGTATTTAAAAAAGTAGCATTTTGACCAAAATATTAAGAAAAATATATGGTTTTTATACGATATCAATGAAAAAAATTATGCTAGCGATGAAATATGAATTGATTCGTGTATAGGATCAAAAATGGAAGAAAATGATATATAATAATTAAATTTTATATTTCTATTTAAAAAATTAACATTTTGCATGAAATAATATGACAAATTCATGATTTTTATTTGATATCAATGAAAAATATGATGATAACGATGAAATATGAATTGATTCGTGTATAGGATCAATAATGGAAGAAAATGATATATAATAAATATATTTTACATTTCTATTTAAAAAGGTAGCATTTTGACCAAAATATTAAGAAAAATGTAGGCTTTTTCTACGATATCAATGAAAAAAATTATGATATCGATGAAATATGAATTAATTCGTGTATAGGATCAAAAATGGAAGAAAATGAAATATAATAAATAAATTTTACATTTCTATTTAAAAAAGTAACATTTTGCATGAAATAATATGACAAATTCAGGATTTATCTATGATATCAATGAAAAAAATCATGATATCGATGAAAGATGAAGTGATTCGTGTATAGAATCAAAAATGAAGAAAAATGATATATAATAAATAAATTTTACATTTCTATTTAAAAAAGTAACATTTTGCATGAAATAATATGACAAATTCAGGGTTTTTCTATGATATCAATGAAAAATATGATGATATCGATGAAATATGAATTAATTCGTTGTTAGGACCAGAAATGCAAGAAAATAATATTTAATAAATAAATTTTACATTTCTATTTAAAAAAGTAGCATTTTGACCAAAATATTAAGAAAAATGTACGCTTTTTCTACGATATCAATGAAAAAAATTATGCTAGCGAAGAAATATGAAGTGATTCGTGTATAGGATCAAAAATGAACAAAAATGATATATGATAAATAAATTTTACATTTCTATTTAAAAAAGTAGCATTTTGGATGAAGTAATATGACAAATTCAGGATTTTTCTATGATATCAATGAAAAAAATCATGATATCGAAGAAAGATGAAGTGATTCGTGTATAGGATCAAAAATGGAAGAAAATGATATATAATAAATAAATTTTACATTTCCATTTAAAAAAGTAGCATTTTGAACAAAATATTAAGAAAAATGTAGGCTTTTTCTACGATATCAATGAAAAAAATTATGATATCGATGAAATATGAATTAATTCGTGTATAGGATCAAAAATGGAAGAAAATGATATATAATAAATATATTTTACATTTCTATTTAAAAAAGTAGCATTTTGACCAAAATATTAAGAAAAATGTAGACTTTTTCTACGATATCAATGAAAAAAATGATAATATCGATGAAATATGAATTGATTCGTGTATTTGATCAAAAATGAAAAAAAATGATATATAATAAATAAATTTTAAATTTCTATTTAAAAAAGGAGCATTTTGACCAAAATATTAAGAAAATTGTAGGCTTTTTATACGATATCAATGAAAAAAATTATGATATCGATGAAATATGAATTAATTCGTGTATAGGATCAAAAATGGAAGAAAGTGATACATAATAAATAAAGTTTACATTTCTATTTAAAAAAGTAGCATTTTAACCAAAATATTAAGAAAAATGTAGACTTTTTCTACGATATCAATGAAAAAAATGATGATATCGATGAAATATGAATTAATTCGTGTATAGGATCAAAAATGGAAGAAAATGATGTATAATAAATAAATTTTACTTTTCCATTTAAAAAAGTAGCATTTTCCATGAAATAATATGACAATTCAGGTTTTTTGAATGAAATCAAATAAAAAAATTATGATATCGATGAAATATGAATTAATTTGTTGTTAGGACCAGAAATGGAAGAAAATGATACATAATAAATAAATTTTAAATTTGTATTTAAAAAAGTAGCATTTTGACCAAAATATTAAGAAAAATGTACGCTTTTTATACGATATCAATAAAAACAATTATGCAGGCGATGAAATATGAATTGATTCGTGTATAGGATCAAAAATGGAAGAAAATGATATATAATAAATAATTTTTACATTTCCATTTAAAAAGTAGCATTTTCCATGAAATAATATTACAAATTCAGGATTTTTCTATGATATCAATTAAAAAAATCATGATATCGATGAAATATGAAGTGATTCGTGTATAGGATCAAAAATGGAAGATAATGATACCTAATAAATAAAGTTTTACATTTCTATTTAAAAAAGTAGCATTTTGAACAAAATATTAAGAAAAATGTAGTCTTTTTCTACGATATCATTGAAAAAAATTATGATATCGATGAAATATGAATTAATTCTTGTATAGTATCAAAAATGGAAGAAAATGATATATAATAAATAAATTTTACATTTCCATTTAAAAAAGTAGGATTTTGAGCAAAATATTAAGAAAAATGTAGGCTTTTTCTAAGATATCAATGAAAAAAATTATGATATCGATGAAATATGAATTGTTCCGAGTATAGGATCAAAAATGAAAGAAAATGATACATAATAAATAAATTTTACATTTCTATTTAAAAAAGTAACATTTTGCATGAAATAATATGACAAATTCAGGATTTTTCTATGATATCAATTAAAAAAATAATGATATCGATGAAATATGAATTAATTCGTGTATAGGATCAAAAATGGAAGAAAATGATATATAATAAATAAATTTTACATTTCTATTTAAAAAAGAAACATTTTGCATTAAATAATATGACAAATTGTGGATTTTTCCATGATATCAAAGAAAAAATTGATGATATTGATGAAATATGAATTAATTCGTGTATATTATCAAAAATGGAAGAAAATGATATATAATAAATTAATTTTACATTTCCATTTAAAAAAGTAGCATTTTGCATGAAATAATATGACAAATTCAGGATTTTTCTATGATATCAATGAAAAAAATCATGATATCGATGAAAGATGAAGTGATTCGTGTATAGGATCAAAAATGGAAGAAAATGATATATAATAAATAAATTTTACATTTCCATTTAAAAAAGTAGCATTTTGACCAAAATATTAAGAAAAATGTAGGCTTTTTCTACGATATCAATGAAAATTATTTTGTTAGCGATGAAATATGAATTAATTCGTGTATAGGATCAAAAATGGAAGAAAATGAAATATAATAAATAAATTTTACATTTCTATTTAAAAAAGTAGCATTTTGACCAAAATATTAAGAAAAATGTAGACTTTTTCTACGATATCAATGAAAAAAATGATAATATCGATGAAATATGAATTGATTCGTGTATTTGATCAAAAATGAAAAAAAATGATATATAATAAATAAATTTTTAATTTCTATTTAAAAAAGGAGCATTTTGACCAAAATATTAAGAAAATTGTAGGCTTTTTATACGATATCAATGAAAAAAATTATGATATCGATGAAATATGAATTAATTCGTGTATAGGATCAAAAATGGAAGAAAGTGATACAGAATAAATAAAGTTTACATTTCTATTTAAAAAAGTAGCATTTTGACCAAAATATTAAGAAAAATGTAGACTTTTTCTACGATATCAATGAAAAAAAATGATGATATCGATGAAATATGAATTAATTCGTGTATAGGATCAAAAATGGAAGAAAATGATGTATAATAAATAAATTTTACTTTTCCATTTAAAAAAGTAGCATTTTCCATGAAATAATATGACAAATTCAGGTTTTTTGAATGAAATCAAATAAAAAAATTATGATATCGATGAAATATGAATTAATTTGTTGTTAGGACCAGAAATGGAAGAAAATGATACATAATAAATAAATTTTAAATTTGTATTTAAAAAAGTAGCATTTTGACCAAAATATTAAGAAAAATGTACGCTTTTTATACGATATCAATAAAAACAATTATGCAGGCGATGAAATATGAATTGATTCGTGTATAGGATCAAAAATGGAAGAAAATGATATATAATAAATAATTTTTACATTTCCATTTAAAAAAGTAGAATTTTCCATGAAATAATATGACAAATTCAGGTTTTTTAAATGAAATCAAAGAAAAAAATTATGATATCGATGAAATATGAATTAATTCGTGTATATTATCAAAAATGGAAGAAAATGATACCTAATAAATAAAGTTTACACTTCTATTTAAAAAAGTAGCATTTTGACCAAAATATTAAGAAAAATGTAGGCTTTTTCTATGATATCAATGAAAAAAATTATGATATCGATGAAATATGAATTAATTCGTGTATAGGATCAAAAATGGAAGAAAATGATGTATAATAAATAAATTTTAAATTTGTTTTTAAAAAAGTAGCATTTTGACCAAAATATTAAGAAAAATATATGCTTTTTATACGATATCAATGAAAAAAATTATGATATCGATGAAATATGAATTGATCCGAGTATAGGATCAAAAATGAAAGAAAATGATACATAATAAATAAATTTTACATTTCTATTTAAAAAAGTAACATTTTGCATTAAATAATATGACAAATTGTGGATTTTTCCATCATATCAAAGAAAAAATTGATGATATTGATGAAATATGAATTAATTCGTGTATATTATCAAAAATGGAAGAAAATGATATATAATAAATTAATTTTACATTTCTTTTTAAAAAATTAACATTTTGCATGAAATAATATGACAAATTCAGGATTTTTGAATGAAATCAAATAAAAAAATTATGATATCGATGAAATATGAATTAATTTGTTGTTAGGACCAGAAATGGAAGAAAATGTTACATAATAAATAAATTTTAAATTTGTATTTAAAAAAGTAGCATTTTGACCAAAATATTAAGAAAAATGTACGCTTTTTATACGATATCAATGAAAAAACTTATGATATCGATGAAATATGAATTTATCCGAGAATAGGATCAAAAATGGAAGAAAATGATACATAATAAATAAATTTTACATTTCTATTTAAAAAAGTAACATTTTGCATGAAATAATATGACAAATTCAGGATTTTTCTATGATATCAATGAAAAAAATGATGATATCGATGAAATATGAATTAATTCGTGTATAGGATCAAAAATGGAAGATAATGATACCTAATAAATAAAGTTTACATTTCTATTTAAAAAAGTAGCATTTTGAACAAATTATTAAGAAAAAAGTAGGCTTTTTCTATCATATCAATGAAAAAAATTATGATATCGATGAAATATGAATTAATTCGTGTATAGGATCAAAAATGGAAGAAAATCATATATAATAAATAAATTTTACATTTCCATTTAAAAAAGTAGCATTTTGACCAAAATATTAAGAAAAATGTATGCTTTTTCTACGATATCAATGAAAAAAATTATGATATCGATGAAATATGAATTAATTCGTGAATAGGATCAAAAATGGAAGAAAATGTTACCTAATAAATAAATTTTAAATTTCCATTTAAAAAAGTAGCATTTTGACCAAAATATTAAGAAAAATGTACGCTTTTTCTACGATATCAATGAAAAAAATTATGATATCGATGAAATATGAATTAATTCCTGTATAGGATCAAAAATGGAAGAAAATGATACCTAATAAATAAAGTTTACATTTCTATTTAAAAAAGTAGCATTTTGACCAAAATATTAAAAAAAATGTAGGCTTTTTCTACGATATCAATGAAAAAAATTATGATATCGATGAAATATGAATTAATTCGTGAATAGCATCAAAAATGGAAGAAAATGATACCTAATAAATAAATTTTACATTTCCATTTAAAAAAGTAGCATTTTGACCAAAATATTAAGAAAAATATACGTTTTTTCTACGATATCAATGAAAAAAATTATGATATCGATGAAATATGAATTAATTCGTGTATAGGATCAAAAATGGAAGTAAATGATATATAATAAATAAATTTTACACTTCCATTTAAAAAAGTAGCATTTTGACCAAAATATTAAGAAAAATGTACGCTTTTTCTACGATATCAATGAAAAAAATTATGATATCGATGAAATATGAATTAATTCCTGTATAGGTTCAAAAATGGAAGAAAATGATACCTAATAAATAAAGTTTACATTTCTATTTAAAAAAGTAGCATTTTGACCAAAATATTAAGAAAAATGTAGCCTTTTTCTACGATATCAATGAAAAAAATTATGATATCGATGAAATATGAATTAATTCGTGAATAGGATCAAAAATGTAAGAAAATGATACCTAATAAATAAAGTTTACATTTCCATTTAAAAAAGTAGCATTTTGACCAAAATATTAAGAAAAATATACGTTTTTTCTACGATATCAATGAAAAAAATTATGATATCGATGAAATATGAATTAATTCATGTATAGGATCAAAAATGGAAGAAAATGATATATAATAAATAAAGTTTACACTTCCATTTAAAAAAGTAGCATTTTGACCAAAATATTAAGAAAAATGTATGCTTTTTCTACGATATCAATGAAAAAAATTATGATATCGATGAAATATGAATTAATTCGTAAATAGGATCAAAAATGGAAGAAAATGATACCTAATAAATAAATTTTACATTTCCATTTAAAAAAGTAGCATTTTGACCAAAATATTAAGAAAAATGTACGCTTTTTCTACGATATCAATGAAAAATATTATGATATCGATGAAATATGAATTAATTCGTGTATAGGATCAAAAATGGAAGAAAATGATACCTAATAAATAAAGTTTACATTTCTATTTAAAAAAGTAGCATTTTGACCAAAATATTAAAAAAAATGTAGGCTTTTTCTACGATATCAATGAAAAAAATTATGATATCGATGAAATATGAATTAATTCGTGAATAGGATCAAAAATGGAAGAAAATGATACCTAATAAATAAATTTTACATTTCCATTTAAAAAAGTAGCATTTTGACCAAAATATTAAGAAAATTGTAGGCTTTTTATACGATATCAATGAAAAAAATCATGATATCGATGAAAGATGAAGTGATTCGTGTATAGGATCAAAAATGAAGAAAAATGATATATAATAAATAAATTTTACATTTCTATTTAAAAAAGTAACATTTTGCATGAAATAATATGACAAATTCAGGATTTTTCTACGATATCAATGAAAAAAATTATGATATCGATGAAATATGAATTAATTCGTATATAGGATCAAAAATGGAAGAAAATGATATATAATAAATAAATTTTAAATTTGTATTTAAAAAAGTAGCATTTTGACCAAAATATTAAGAAAAATATATGGTTTTTATTTGATATCAATGAAAAAAATTATGCTAGCGATGAAATATGAATTGATTCGTGTATAGGATCAAAAATGGAAAAAAATGTTATATAATAATTAAATTTTATATTTCTATTTAAAAAAGTAACATTTTGCATGAAATAATATGACAAATTGATGATTTTTATTTGATATCAATGAAAAATATGATGATAACGATGAAATATGAATTGATACGTGTATAGGATCAATAATGGAAGAAAATGATATATAATAAATATATTTTACATTTCTATTTAAAAAAGTAGCATTTTGACCAAAATATTAAGAAAAATGTAGGCTTTTTCTACGATATCAATGAAAAAAATTATGATATCGATGAAATATGAATTAATTCGTGTATAGGATCAAAAATGGAAGAAAATGAAATATAATAAATAAATTTTACATTTCTATTTAAAAAAGTAACATTTTGCATGAAATAATATGACAAATTCAGGATTTATCTATGATATCAATGAAAAAAATCATGATATCGATGAAAGATGAAGTTATTCGTGTATAGAATCAAAAATGAAGAAAAATGATATATAATAAATAAATTTTACATTTCTATTTAAAAAAGTAACATTTTGCATGAAATAATATGACAAATTCAGGGTTTTTCTATGATATCAATGAAAAATATGATGATATCGATGAAATATGAATTAATTCGTTGTTAGGACCAGAAATGCAAGAAAATAATATTTAATAAATAAATTTTACATTTCTATTTAAAAAAGTAGGATTTTGACCAAAATATTGAGAAAAATGTACGCTTTTTCTACGATATCAATGAAAAAAATTAAGATATCGATGAAATATGAATTGATTCGTGTATAGGATCAAAAATGGAACAAAATGATATATAATAAATAAATTTTACATTTCTATTTAAAAAAGTAGCATTTTGCATGAAATAAAATGACAAATTCAGAATTTATTTTATGAAATCAATGAAAAAAATTAAGATATCGATGAAATATGAATTGATTCGTGTATAGGATCAAAAATGTAAGAAAATGATATATAATAATAAATTTTACATTTCCATTTCAAAAAGTATCATTTTGCATGAAATAATATGAAAAATTCAGGATTTTACTATGATAATGATTAAAAAAATCATGATATCGATGAAATATGAATTAATTCGTGTATAGGATCAAAAATGGAAGTAAATGATATATAATAAATAAATTTTACATTTCTATTTAAAAAAGTAGCATTTTCTATGCAATAATATGACAAATTCAGGTTTTTTCTATGATATCAATGAAAAAAATCATGATATCGATGAAAGATGAAGTGATTCGTGTATAGGATCAAAAATGAAGAAAAATGATATATAATAAATAAATTTTACATTTCTATTTAAAAAAGTAACATTTTGCATGAAATAATATGACAAATTCAGGATTTTTCTACGATATCAATGAAAAAAATTATGATATCGATGAAATATGAATTAATTCGTATATAGGATCAAAAATGGAAGAAAATGATATATAATAAATAAATTTTAAATTTGTATTTAAAAAAGTAGCATTTTGACCAAAATATTAAGAAAAATATATGGTTTTTATACGATATCAATGAAAAAAATTATGCTAGCGATGAAATATGAATTGATTCGTGTATAGGATCAAAAATGGAAGAAAATGATATATAATAATTAAATTTTATATTTCTATTTAAAAAATTAACATTTTGCATGAAATAATATGACAAATTCATGATTTTTATTTGATATCAATGAAAAATATGATGATAACGATGAAATATGAATTGATTCGTGTATAGGATCAATAATGGAAGAAAATGATAATTAATAAATATATTTTACATTTCTATTTAAAAAAGTAGCATTTTGACCAAAATATTAAGAAAAATGTAGGCTTTTTCTACGATATCAATGAAAAAAATTATGATATCGATGAAATATGAATTAATTCGTGTATAGGATCAAAAATGGAAGAAAATGAAATATAATAAATAAATTTTACATTTCTATTTAAAAAAGTAACATTTTGCATGAAATAATATGACAAATTCAGGATTTATCTATGATATCAATGAAAAAAATCATGATATCGATGAAAGATGAAGTGATTCGTGTATAGAATCAAAAATGAAGAAAAATGATATATAATAAATAAATTTTACATTTCTATTTAAAAAAGTAACATTTTGCATGAAATAATATGACAAATTCAGGGTTTTTCTATGATATCAATGAAAAATATGATGATATCGATGAAATATGAATTAATTCGTTGTTAGGACCAGAAATGCAAGAAAATAATATTTAATAAATAAATTTTACATTTCTATTTAAAAAAGTAGCATTTTGACCAAAATATTAAGAAAAATGTACGCTTTTTCTACGATATCAATGAAAAAAATTAAGATATCGATGAAATATGAATTGATTCGTGTATAGGATCAAAAATGGAACAAAATGATATATAATAAATAAATTTTACATTTCTATTTAAAAAAGTAGCATTTTGCATGAAATAAAATGACAAATTCAGAATTTATTTTATGAAATCAATGAAAAAAATTAAGATATCGATGAAATATGAATTGATTCGTGTATAGGATCAAAAATGTAAGAAAATGATATATAATAATAAATTTTACATTTCCATTTCAAAAAGTATCATTTTGCATGAAATAATATGAAAAATTCAGGATTTTACTATGATAATGATTAAAAAAATCATGATATCGATGAAATATGAATTAATTCGTGTATAGGATCAAAAATGGAAGTAAATGATATATAATAAATAAATTTTACATTTCTATTTAAAAAAGTAGCATTTTCTATGCAATAATATGACAAATTCAGGTTTTTTCTATGATATCAATGAAAAAAATCATGATATCGATGAAAGATGAAGTGATTCGTGTATAGGATCAAAAATGAAGAAAAATGATATATAATAAATAAATTTTACATTTCTATTTAAAAAAGTAACATTTTGCATGAAATAATATGACAAATTCAGGATTTTTCTACGATATCAATGAAAAAAATTATGATATCGATGAAATATGAATTAATTCGTATATAGGATCAAAAATGGAAGAAAATGATATATAATAAATAAATTTTAAATTTGTATTTAAAAAAGTAGCATTTTGACCAAAATATTAAGAAAAATATATGGTTTTTATACGATATCAATGAAAAAAATTATGCTAGCGATGAAATATGAATTGATTCGTGTATAGGATCAAAAATGGAAGAAAATGATATATAATAATTAAATTTTATATTTCTATTTAAAAAATTAACATTTTGCATGAAATAATATGACAAATTCATGATTTTTATTTGATATCAATGAAAAATATGATGATAACGATGAAATATGAATTGATTCGTGTATAGGATCAATAATGGAAGAAAATGATATATAATAAATATATTTTACATTTCTATTTAAAAAAGTAGCATTTTGACCAAAATATTAAGAAAAATGTAGGCTTTTTCTACGATATCAATGAAAAAAATTATGATATCGATGAAATATGAATTAATTCGTGTATAGGATCAAAAATGGAAGAAAATGAAATATAATAAATAAATTTTACATTTCTATTTAAAAAAGTAACATTTTGCATGAAATAATATGACAAATTCAGGATTTATCTATGATATCAATGAAAAAAATCATGATATCGATGAAAGATGAAGTGATTCGTGTATAGAATCAAAAATGAAGAAAAATGATATATAATAAATAAATTTTACATTTCTATTTAAAAAAGTAACATTTTGCATGAAATAATATGAATAATTCAGGGTTTTTCTATGATATCAATGAAAAATATGATGATATCGATGAAATATGAATTAATTCGTTGTTAGGACCAGAAATGCAAGAAAATAATATTTAATAAATAAATTTTACATTTCTATTTAAAAAAGTAACATTTTGCATGAAATAATATGACAAATTCAGGATTTTTCTACGATATCAATGAAAAAAATTATGATATCGATGAAATATGAATTAATTCGTATATAGGATCAAAAATGGAAGAAAATGATATATAATAAATAAATTTTAAATTTGTATTTAAAAAAGTAGCATTTTGACCAAAATATTAAGAAAAATATATGGTTTTTATTTGATATCAATGAAAAAAATTATGCTAGCGATGAAATATGAATTGATTCGTGTATAGGATCAAAAATGGAAGAAAATGATATATAATAATTAAATTTTATATTTCTATTTAAAAAAGTAACATTTTGCATGAAATAATATGACAAATTGATGATTTTTATTTGATATCAATGAAAAATATGATGATAACGATGAAATATGAATTGATACGTGTATAGGATCAATAATGGAAGAAAATGATATATAATAAATATATTTTACATTTCTATTTAAAAAAGTAGCATTTTGACCAAAATATTAAGAAAAATGTAGGCTTTTTCTACGATATCAATGAAAAAAATTATGATATCGATGAAATATGAATTAATTCGTGTATAGGATCAAAAATGGAAGAAAATGAAATATAATAAATAAATTTTACATTTCTATTTAAAAAAGTAACATTTTGCATGAAATAATATGACAAATTCAGGATTTATCTATGATATCAATGAAAAAAATCATGATATCGATGAAAGATGAAGTGATTCGTGTATAGAATCAAAAATGAAGAAAAATGATATATAATAAATAAATTTTACATTTCTATTTAAAAAAGTAACATTTTGCATGAAATAATATGACAAATTAAGGGTTTTTCTATGATATCAATGAAAAATATGATGATATCGATGAAATATGAATTAATTCGTTGTTAGGACCAGAAATGCAAGAAAATAATATTTAATAAATAAATTTTACATTTCTATTTAAAAAAGTAGCATTTTGACCAAAATATTAAGAAAAATGTACGCTTTTTCTACGATATCAATGAAAAAAATTAAGATATCGATGAAATATGAATTGATTCGTGTATAGGATCAAAAATGGAACAAAATGATATATAATAAATAAATTTTACATTTCTATTTAAAAAAGTAGCATTTTGCATGAAATAAAATGACAAATTCAGAATTTATTTTATGAAATCAATGAAAAAAATTAAGATATCGATGAAATATGAATTGATTCGTGTATAGGATCAAAAATGTAAGAAAATGATATATAATAATAAATTTTACATTTCCATTTCAAAAAGTATCATTTTGCATGAAATAATATGAAAAATTCAGGATTTTACTATGATAATGATTAAAAAAATCATGATATCGATGAAATATGAATTAATTCGTGTATAGGATCAAAAATGGAAGTAAATGATATATAATAAATAAATTTTACATTTCTATTTAAAAAAGTAGCATTTTCTATGCAATAATATGACAAATTCAGGTTTTTTCTATGATATCAATGAAAAAAATCATGATATCGATGAAAGATGAAGTGATTCGTGTATAGGATCAAAAATGAAGAAAAATGATATATAATAAATAAATTTTACATTTCTATTTAAAAAAGTAACATTTTGCATGAAATAATATGACAAATTCAGGATTTTTCTACGATATCAATGAAAAAAATTATGATATCGATGAAATATGAATTAATTCGTATATAGGATCAAAAATGGAAGAAAATGATATATAATAAATAAATTTTAAATTTGTATTTAAAAAAGTAGCATTTTGACCAAAATATTAAGAAAAATATATGGTTTTTATACGATATCAATGAAAAAAATTATGCTAGCGATGAAATATGAATTGATTCGTGTATAGGATCAAAAATGGAAGAAAATGATATATAATAATTAAATTTTATATTTCTATTTAAAAAATTAACATTTTGCATGAAATAATATGACAAATTCATGATTTTTATTTGATATCAATGAAAAATATGATGATAACGATGAAATATGAATTGATTCGTGTATAGGATCAATAATGGAAGAAAATGATATATAATAAATATATTTTACATTTCTATTTAAAAAAGTAGCATTTTGACCAAAATATTAAGAAAAATGTAGGCTTTTTCTACGATATCAATGAAAAAAATTATGATATCGATGAAATATGAATTAATTCGTGTATAGGATCAAAAATGGAAGAAAATGAAATATAATAAATAAATTTTACATTTCTATTTAAAAAAGTAACATTTTGCATGAAATAATATGACAAATTCAGGATTAATCTATGATATCAATGAAAAAAATCATGATATCGATGAAAGATGAAGTGATTCGTGTATAGAATCAAAAATGAAGAAAAATGATATATAATAAATAAATTTTACATTTCTATTTAAAAAAGTAACATTTTGCATGAAATAATATGAATAATTCAGGGTTTTTCTATGATATCAATGAAAAATATGATGATATCGATGAAATATGAATTAATTCGTTGTTAGGACCAGAAATGCAAGAAAATAATATTTAATAAATAAATTTTACATTTCTATTTAAAAAAGTAACATTTTGCATGAAATAATATGACAAATTCAGGATTTTTCTACGATATCAATGAAAAAAATTATGATATCGATGAAATATGAATTAATTCGTATATAGGATCAAAAATGGAAGAAAATGATATATAATAAATAAATTTTAAATTTGTATTTAAAAAAGTAGCATTTTGACCAAAATATTAAGAAAAATATATGGTTTTTATTTGATATCAATGAAAAAAATTATGCTAGCGATGAAATATGAATTGATTCGTGTATAGGATCAAAAATGGAAGAAAATGATATATAATAATTAAATTTTATATTTCTATTTAAAAAAGTAACATTTTGCATGAAATAATATGACAAATTGATGATTTTTATTTGATATCAATGAAAAATATGATGATAACGATGAAATATGAATTGATACGTGTATAGGATCAATAATGGAAGAAAATGATATATAATAAATATATTTTACATTTCTATTTAAAAAAGTAGCATTTTGACCAAAATATTAAGAAAAATGTAGGCTTTTTCTACGATATCAATGAAAAAAATTATGATATCGATGAAATATGAATTAATTCGTGTATAGGATCAAAAATGGAAGAAAATGAAATATAATAAATAAATTTTACATTTCTATTTAAAAAAGTAACATTTTGCATGAAATAATATGACAAATTCAGGATTTATCTATGATATCAATGAAAAAAATCATGATATCGATGAAAGATGAAGTGATTCGTGTATAGAATCAAAAATGAAGAAAAATGATATATAATAAATAAATTTTACATTTCTATTTAAAAAAGTAACATTTTGCATGAAATAATATGACAAATTAAGGGTTTTTCTATGATATCAATGAAAAATATGATGATATCGATGAAATATGAATTAATTCGTTGTTAGGACCAGAAATGCAAGAAAATAATATTTAATAAATAAATTTTACATTTCTATTTAAAAAAGTAGCATTTTGACCAAAATATTAAGAAAAATGTACGCTTTTTCTACGATATCAATGAAAAAAATTAAGATATCGATGAAATATGAATTGATTCGTGTATAGGATCAAAAATGGAACAAAATGATATATAATAAATAAATTTTACATTTCTATTTAAAAAAGTAGCATTTTGCATGAAATAAAATGACAAATTCAGAATTTATTTTATGAAATCAATGAAAAAAATTAAGATATCGATGAAATATGAATTGATTCGTGTATAGGATCAAAAATGTAAGAAAATGATATATAATAATAAATTTTACATTTCCATTTCAAAAAGTATCATTTTGCATGAAATAATATGAAAAATTCAGGATTTTACTATGATAATGATTAAAAAAATCATGATATCGATGAAATATGAATTAATTCGTGTATAGGATCAAAAATGGAAGTAAATGATATATAATAAATAAATTTTACATTTCTATTTAAAAAAGTAGCATTTTCTATGCAATAATATGACAAATTCAGGTTTTTTCTATGATATCAATGAAAAAAATTATGATATCGATGAAATATGAATTAATTCGTATATAGGATCAAAAATGGAAGAAAATGATATATAATAAATAAATTTTAAATTTGTATTTAAAAAAGTAGCATTTTGACCAAAATATTAAGAAAAATATATGGTTTTTATACGATATCAATGAAAAAAATTATGCTAGCGATGAAATATGAATTGATTCGTGTATAGGATCAAAAATGGAAGAAAATGATATATAATAATTAAATTTTATATTTCTATTTAAAAAATTAACATTTTGCATGAAATAATATGACAAATTCATGATTTTTATTTGATATCAATGAAAAATATGATGATAACGATGAAATATGAATTGATTCGTGTATAGGATCAATAATGGAAGAAAATGATATATAATAAATATATTTTACATTTCTATTTAAAAAAGTAGCATTTTGACCAAAATATTAAGAAAAATGTAGGCTTTTTCTACGATATCAATGAAAAAAATTATGATATCGATGAAATATGAATTAATTCGTGTATAGGATCAAAAATGGAAGAAAATGAAATATAATAAATAAATTTTACATTTCTATTTAAAAAAGTAACATTTTGCATGAAATAATATGACAAATTCAGGATTTATCTATGATATCAATGAAAAAAATCATGATATCGATGAAAGATGAAGTGATTCGTGTATAGAATCAAAAATGAAGAAAAATGATATATAATAAATAAATTTTACATTTCTATTTAAAAAAGTAACATTTTGCATGAAATAATATGAATAATTCAGGGTTTTTCTATGATATCAATGAAAAATATGATGATATCGATGAAATATGAATTAATTCGTTGTTAGGACCAGAAATGCAAGAAAATAATATTTAATAAATAAATTTTACATTTCTATTTAAAAAAGTATCATTTTGACCAAAATATTAAGAAAAATGTACGCTTTTTCTACGATATCAATGAAAAAAATTAAGATATCGATGAAATATGAATTGATTCGTGTATAGGATCAAAAATGGAACAAAATGATATATAATAAATAAATTTTACATTTCTATTTAAAAAAGTAGCATTTTGCATGAAATAAAATGACAAATTCAGAATTTATTTTATGAAATCAATGAAAAAAATTAAGATATCGATGAAATATGAATTGATTCGTGTATAGGATCAAAAATGTAAGAAAATGATATATAATAATAAATTTTACATTTCCATTTCAAAAAGTATCATTTTGCATGAAATAATATGAAAAATTCAGGATTTTACTATGATAATGATTAAAAAAATCATGATATCGATGAAATATGAATTAATTCGTGTATAGGATCAAAAATGGAATTAAATGATATATAATAAATAAATTTTACATTTCTATTTAAAAAAGTAGCATTTTCTATGCAATAATATGACAAATTCAGGTTTTTTCTATGATATCAATGAAAAAAATCATGATATCGATGAAAGATGAAGTGATTCGTGTATAGGATCAAAAATGAAGAAAAATGATATATAATAAATAAATTTTACATTTCTATTTAAAAAAGTAACATTTTGCATGAAATAATATGACAAATTCAGGATTTTTCTACGATATCAATGAAAAAAATTATGATATCGATGAAATATGAATTAATTCGTATATAGGATCAAAAATGGAAGAAAATGATATATAATAAATAAATTTTAAATTTGTATTTAAAAAAGTAGCATTTTGACCAAAATATTAAGAAAAATATATGGTTTTTATACGATATCAATGAAAAAAATTATGCTAGCGATGAAATATGAATTGATTCGTGTATAGGATCAAAAATGGAAGAAAATGATATATAATAATTAAATTTTATATTTCTATTTAAAAAATTAACATTTTGCATGAAATAATATGACAAATTCATGATTTTTATTTGATATCAATGAAAAATATGATGATAACGATGAAATATGAATTGATTCGTGTATAGGATCAATAATGGAAGAAAATGATATATAATAAATATATTTTACATTTCTATTTAAAAAGGTAGCATTTTGACCAAAATATTAAGAAAAATGTAGGCTTTTTCTACGATATCAATGAAAAAAATTATGATATCGATGAAATATGAATTAATTCGTGTATAGGATCAAAAATGGAAGAAAATGAAATATAATAAATAAATTTTACATTTCTATTTAAAAAAGTAACATTTTGCATGAAATAATATGACAAATTCAGGATTTATCTATGATATCAATGAAAAAAATCATGATATCGATGAAAGATGAAGTGATTCGTGTATAGAATCAAAAATGAAGAAAAATGATATATAATAAATAAATTTTACATTTCTATTTAAAAAAGTAACATTTTGCATGAAATAATATGACAAATTCAGGGTTTTTCTATGATATCAATGAAAAATATGATGATATCGATGAAATATGAATTAATTCGTTGTTAGGACCAGAAATGCAAGAAAATAATATTTAATAAATAAATTTTACATTTCTATTTAAAAAAGTAGCATTTTGACCAAAATATTAAGAAAAATGTACGCTTTTTCTACGATATCAATGAAAAAAATTATGCTAGCGAAGAAATATGAAGTGATTCGTGTATAGGATCAAAAATGAACAAAAATGATATATGATAAATAAATTTTACATTTCTATTTAAAAAAGTAGCATTTTGGATGAAGTAATATGACAAATTCAGGATTTTTCTATGATATCAATGAAAAAAATCATGATATCGAAGAAAGATGAAGTGATTCGTGTATAGGATCAAAAATGGAAGAAAATGATATATAATAAATAAATTTTAAATTTGTATTTAAAAAAGTAGCATTTTGAACAAAATATTAAGAAAAATGTAGGCTTTTTCTACGATATCAATGAAAAAAATTATGATATCGATGAAATATGAATTAATTCGTGTATAGGATCAAAAATGGAAGAAAATGATATATAATAAATATATTTTACATTTCTATTTAAAAAAGTAGCATTTTGACCAAAATATTAAGAAAAATGTAGACTTTTTCTACGATATCAATGAAAAAAATGATAATATCGATGAAATATGAATTGATTCGTGTATTTGATCAAAAATGAAAAAAAATGATATATAATAAATAAATTTTAAATTTCTATTTAAAAAAGGAGCATTTTGACCAAAATATTAAGAAAATTGTAGGCTTTTTATACGATATCAATGAAAAAAATTATGATATCGATGAAATATGAATTAATTCGTGTATAGGATCAAAAATGGAAGAAAGTGATACATAATAAATAAAGTTTACATTTCTATTTAAAAAAGTAGCATTTTAACCAAAATATTAAGAAAAATGTAGACTTTTTCTACGATATCAATGAAAAAAATGATGATATCGATGAAATATGAATTAATTCGTGTATAGGATCAAAAATGGAAGAAAATGATGTATAATAAATAAATTTTACTTTTCCATTTAAAAAAGTAGCATTTTCCATGAAATAATATGACAATTCAGGTTTTTTGAATGAAATCAAATAAAAAAATTATGATATCGATGAAATATGAATTAATTTGTTGTTAGGACCAGAAATGGAAGAAAATGATACATAATAAATAAATTTTAAATTTGTATTTAAAAAAGTAGCATTTTGACCAAAATATTAAGAAAAATGTACGCTTTTTATACGATATCAATAAAAACAATTATGCAGGCGATGAAATATGAATTGATTCGTGTATAGGATCAAAAATGGAAGAAAATGATATATAATAAATAATTTTTACATTTCCATTTAAAAAGTAGCATTTTCCATGAAATAATATTACAAATTCAGGATTTTTCTATGATATCAATTAAAAAAATCATGATATCGATGAAATATGAAGTGATTCGTGTATAGGATCAAAAATGGAAGATAATGATACTGTAAGGGGAGGGGGTGGGGAAAACAGAGCCCCGACGTTGGGCGTCAATTTGTAAGGGGAGCCCCACGTTGGGTGCCAATTTGTAAGGGGGGAAGGCCCACAGTGGATGCCAACAGGCCCCTTACAAGGAGGAGGGAAGAAGGGGGAGAGAAGGGAGGGAAAATGTGATAGAAGAGAGAAGAGCGGAAATGGGAGAGGGAAAAAAAATGGATCTTATGTGGAGAGGGAAAAAAAGGAGTTTAAGGTCTCCACAGGTAAACAGGTGGATATCTTCTTGAAGGGGGAAAATATTACCCGCAGCTGCAGAGAACAAACTACCTTTCCTCCAATGGTCCAGCAGAGATGAAGGTTAAATGGGCGCCATGCTATACTCAGAGGTAAAGCAGATTTTAATGAGACTGGTCAATAAGGATGTAGTTTAAGTTAAATTGAAAAACGGTTGTTTAAAAGAAAATGTATAATTATAAGAAATATTATATTACTTCTCCACCATGGGAGTCAAAGAAAATGTATAATTATAAGAAATGTTATATTACTTCTCCACCATGGGAGTCAAAGAAAATGTATAATTATAAGAAATATTATATTACTTCTCCACCATGGGAGTCACAAAGGATCCATCCAACATGGAGGATCATCAAAACACGTCTTTACACAAAGAACGCGGAGACAGGATAACACGTCTTTACACAAAGAAGGTTAGCATCTGACTAACTATATAATGCCAAGTCACCAACCGCGCGGAGGGCAGTTGGACTCCCCCAGACGTTGCCATTCAGTCATGCAACAGCGCCTGGGGTGACTTTGTCATATTTATATATAACAAATATACATTCGTTACATCCTCCCCCTCTGACTCCTGAAGAAGTCCCAACGAAGGAGTCAGAAAAAGAGAAAAGCGAAAAACAATATTTAATAATACAACAAAAAAAAAATTCATAAAGATTAAAGACAAAGATATAATAATTCTTAATACTTAACTAAAAAAATGGATAATACATAAGTTCACAAAAATTTAAGAAAAACACATAATAATCTTAATACTTAATTAAACAATTAATAATATAAAAAAAGTTCACAAAAATCAAATAAAAATATACAATAGTTCTTAATAATTAATTAAACAATTAATAATATAAAAAAGTTCACAAAAATCAAAGAAAAATATACAATAGTTCTTAATAATTAATTAGAGTCACCCTTTCGAGGTCGACCTCTCTTTTTAGGAATATATCTCCTATACCAAGAGCAAGTTTGTATAGGAAATGACAATTGTTGAAGATTTTTATCATTGCAATTCTTATTTTTTAATTGCTTAGATTCGATTCTTTCATTTATAACTTTCAAATTATTTGCGAATCTCTTTAGATAAGGGGTGATTTCTGGGACGAAGTTGTCATTGTAAATCACCTGTCCATTTATGTGCTCACCAAAAGGTGCAGGCTCTCCCCCTGCAGTAAAGATATTATTGGATTCCTTCAATAAGGGATTCGATTTCTGCTTTTGGGAGACGTTTAACATTTTGTTAGTAATTAAAATATTCGATAAATAATGAATTTTAAGAGGTTCAGAGGTGAAAAGGGGTTCCTCTTTCTCAAAGGGGTATTTTAATTTCATTCTATTATTAAAATACCATTGGTTTGAACAAAGATCAATAATTAATCTTGCTTGTTTTAAAAAATCATTTCCCAATAAGGTTCTGGGGATTTTTTGATTTTGAAAAAACATCAGCCTGGTGGGCACTATTTTATTTTTAATATTTATAGGTAATTCAATTAAATCTACTTGATGCTCTTGGCTAGAGCCATCAGCTAAACTAATAGTTACTGATTTATTATAAAATGTAACATTTTTATTTTTTAAAATATTATATAATTTTTCACTCCCTATGGAATGAGAGGCACCAGAGTCAGCACATGCCGTACCCGTGGCATCGCCTATTTGAATGGGGAGGAGAGGGAGAAATCCTTTTTGTTCATTTGAAGATATTTTGATAGTATTACTAAAATTAAAAGTAGGATCTACTTTATTAGTTTTTAATTGGGGATTGCAATCAGTGCATTTGGGCTTAATAGTACCTATTTTCCCACATCCATAACATTTTTTTACATTTTTAAAAGGTTTCTCCATAGAAACGGTATCAGTGCCACGGGGGGCTACTTTATTTACAATTTTGCCATCCGTATTTCGGAGGTTGTCATAATTTTCAAGTTTTTTTTATTAATTCAAGAGGCTTATTTAATGTTTCCCATTCATCTAAAAAGTGCTCACGACATTGTGATGACACGTGAGTTTTTAATTGATTTGTAATAATTAAATCCTTTAATGCCTCGAAGTTATTGATATTCAATTCCTTTATCCATGATTCAAAATGAACCAATAAGCTATGATAGAAATCAGTCCACGTGTGAGTGGGACATTTTTTACTGTTGTAAAATAATTGACGCATCTTTTCTTTAGTGATTATAAATCTTTGCATCAAAAGGGTTTTAATATAATTAAAATCCATTAAATTTTTATCCGATTCTCTATATAACAACCTTACTAGGTCTAAAGGGAGGGTTGTAGATAAATAAGATACCCAATTTTCTTGAGGTATTTTAAAAAAATTCATCTGTCTTTCAAAGACCATCAAGTATGAATTAATATCATCATTTTTATTAAGTTTTGGGAGGCGATTGGCTAAATCTATTTGGGGAAAGGGGGCTCCTACAGGTGGAGGGTTGTGATGAGGTGAGTTAAGTCTAATTTTTTCTAACTCTAACCTTTCAACTCTCTGTTCTATAATAGAATTGAGGATACCCTGAGCTATCTCATCATCAAAATCATCATGTGCTAATATAGCATCTTTAATTTGAATGACTTTCATTGAACTATTAATTTCAATGCCCAATTCATCAGCCAAAACTATTAAATCCTCCTTACGTGCTCTAGTGAGGAAAGCCATTTCTTAACAATAAATTATATACCACAATATACTACTAATTATAATAATTAATTAATTGTATGTAAAAACTATAATATAAAAATAAAAATATATAAATTGAATATTAAATTAAATAAATCCTAATAACTAAATAATAAATAAATACAATGAAAGTAAAAATAAAAAATAATAATAATAATACAATATTAATGTAACTGAGAAAGAGAGAAAAAAAAATTTAATTCTCAAACAAAGTATAAATAATAGAAAGAAAAAAAAGTTTTTTTTTGAAAATAAAAAAAAATCATAGGTTTTAAAACCAAAAGAAAAAAAAAAAAAAATATATATAAATGTACTTAAGTGTGGTTGTTCCTTAGGGCGAGTGTCACCATATGGTTGATTAATATTCACAAATTATTTGCACTAATATCACTTATTGCCTTCACAGGGGTGGGGAAAACAGGCCCCACGTTGGGCGCCAATTTGTAAGGGGAGGGGGTGGGGAAAACAGAGCCCCGACGTTGGGCGTCAATTTGTAAGGGGAGCCCCACGTTGGGTGCCAATTTGTAAGGGGGGAAGGCCCACAGTGGATGCCAACAGGCCCCTTACAAGGAGGAGGGAAGAAGGGGGAGAGAAGGGAGGGAAAATGTGATAGAAGAGAGAAGAGCGGAAATGGGAGAGGGAAAAAAAATGGATCTTATGTGGAGAGGGAAAAAAAGGAGTTTAAGGTCTCCACAGGTAAACAGGTGGATATCTTCTTGAAGGGGGAAAATATTACCCGCAGCTGCAGAGAACAAACTACCTTTCCTCCAATGGTCCAGCAGAGATGAAGGTTAAATGGGCGCCATGCTATACTCAGAGGTAAAGCAGATTTTAATGAGACTGGTCAATAAGGATGTAGTTTAAGTTAAATTGAAAAACGGTTGTTTAAAAGAAAATGTATAATTATAAGAAATATTATATTACTTCTCCACCATGGGAGTCAAAGAAAATGTATAATTATAAGAAATGTTATATTACTTCTCCACCATGGGAGTCAAAGAAAATGTATAATTATAAGAAATATTATATTACTTCTCCACCATGGGAGTCACAAAGGATCCATCCAACATGGAGGATCATCAAAACACGTCTTTACACAAAGAACGCGGAGACAGGATAACACGTCTTTACACAAAGAAGGTTAGCATCTGACTAACTATATAATGCCAAGTCACCAACCGCGCGGAGGGCAGTTGGACTCCCCCAGACGTTGCCATTCAGTCATGCAACAGCGCCTGGGGTGACTTTGTCATATTTATATATAACAAATATACATTCGTTACAATACCTAATAAATAAAGTTTTACATTTCTATTTAAAAAAGTAGCATTTTGAACAAAATATTAAGAAAAATGTAGTCTTTTTCTACGATATCATTGAAAAAAATTATGATATCGATGAAATATGAATTAATTCTTGTATAGTATCAAAAATGGAAGAAAATGATATATAATAAATAAATTTTACATTTCCATTTAAAAAAGTAGCATTTTGAGCAAAATATTAAGAAAAATGTAGGCTTTTTCTAAGATATCAATGAAAAAAATTATGATATCGATGAAATATGAATTGTTCCGAGTATAGGATCAAAAATGAAAGAAAATGATACATAATAAATAAATTTTACATTTCTATTTAAAAAAGTAACATTTTGCATGAAATAATATGACAAATTCAGGATTTTTCTATGATATCAATTAAAAAAATCATGATATCGATGAAATATGAAGTGATTCGTGTATAGGATCAAAAATGGAAGATAATGATACCTAATAAATAAAGTTTACATTTCTATATAAAAAAGTAGCATTTTGAACAAAATATTAATAAAAATGTAGGCTTTGTCTAGGATATCAATGAAAAAAATTATGATATCGATGAAATATGAATTAATTCGTGTATAGGATCAAAAATGGAAGAAAGTGATACATAATAAATAAAGTTTACATTTCTATTTAAAAAAGTAGCATTTTAACCAAAATATTAAGAAAAATGTAGACTTTTTCTACGATATCAATGAAAAAAATGATGATATCGATGAAATATGAATTAATTCGTGTATAGGATCAAAAATGGAAGAAAATGATGTATAATAAATAAATTTTACTTTTCCATTTAAAAAAGTAGCATTTTCCATGAAATAATATGACAATTCAGGTTTTTTGAATGAAATCAAATAAAAAAATTATGATATCGATGAAATATGAATTAATTTGTTGTTAGGACCAGAAATGGAAGAAAATGATACATAATAAATAAATTTTAAATTTGTATTTAAAAAAGTAGCATTTTGACCAAAATATTATGAAAAATGTACGCTTTTTATACGATATCAATAAAAACAATTATGCAGGCGATGAAATATGAATTGATTCGTGTATAGGATCAAAAATGGAAGAAAATGATATATAATAAATAATTTTTACATTTCCATTTAAAAAGTAGCATTTTCCATGAAATAATATTACAAATTCAGGATTTTTCTATGATATCAATTAAAAAAATCATGATATCGATGAAATATGAAGTGATTCGTGTATAGGATCAAAAATGGAAGATAATGATACCTAATAAATAAAGTTTTACATTTCTATTTAAAAAAGTAGCATTTTGAACAAAATATTAAGAAAAATGTAGTCTTTTTCTACGATATCATTGAAAAAAATTATGATATCGATGAAATATGAATTAATTCTTGTATAGTATCAAAAATGGAAGAAAATGATATATAATAAATAAATTTTACATTTCCATTTAAAAAAGTAGCATTTTGAGCAAAATATTAAGAAAAATGTAGGCTTTTTCTAAGATATCAATGAAAAAAATTATGATATCGATGAAATATGAATTGTTCCGAGTATAGGATCAAAAATGAAAGAAAATGATACATAATAAATAAATTTTACATTTCTATTTAAAAAAGTAACATTTTGCATGAAATAATATGACAAATTCAGGATTTTTCTATGATATCAATTAAAAAAATCATGATATCGATGAAATATGAAGTGATTCGTGTATAGGATCAAAAATGGAAGATAATGATACCTAATAAATAAAGTTTACATTTCTATATAAAAAAGTAGCATTTTGAACAAAATATTAATAAAAATGTAGGCTTTGTCTAGGATATCAATGAAAAAAATTATGATATCGATGAAATATGAATTAATTCGTGTATAGGATCAAAAATGGAAGAAAGTGATACATAATAAATAAAGTTTACATTTCTATTTAAAAAAGTAGCATTTTAACCAAAATATTAAGAAAAATGTAGACTTTTTCTACGATATCAATGAAAAAAATGATGATATCGATGAAATATGAATTAATTCGTGTATAGGATCAAAAATGGAAGAAAATGATGTATAATAAATAAATTTTACTTTTCCATTTAAAAAAGTAGCATTTTCCATGAAATAATATGACAATTCAGGTTTTTTGAATGAAATCAAATAAAAAAATTATGATATCGATGAAATATGAATTAATTTGTTGTTAGGACCAGAAATGGAAGAAAATGATACATAATAAATAAATTTTAAATTTGTATTTAAAAAAGTAGCATTTTGACCAAAATATTATGAAAAATGTACGCTTTTTATACGATATCAATAAAAACAATTATGCAGGCGATGAAATATGAATTGATTCGTGTATAGGATCAAAAATGGAAGAAAATGATATATAATAAATAATTTTTACATTTCCATTTAAAAAGTAGCATTTTCCATGAAATAATATTACAAATTCAGGATTTTTCTATGATATCAATTAAAAAAATCATGATATCGATGAAATATGAAGTGATTCGTGTATAGGATCAAAAATGGAAGATAATGATACCTAATAAATAAAGTTTTACATTTCTATTTAAAAAAGTAGCATTTTGAACAAAATATTAAGAAAAATGTAGTCTTTTTCTACGATATCATTGAAAAAAATTATGATATCGATGAAATATGAATTAATTCTTGTATAGTATCAAAAATGGAAGAAAATGATATATAATAAATAAATTTTACATTTCCATTTAAAAAAGTAGCATTTTGAGCAAAATATTAAGAAAAATGTAGGCTTTTTCTAAGATATCAATGAAAAAAATTATGATATCGATGAAATATGAATTGTTCCGAGTATAGGATCAAAAATGAAAGAAAATGATACATAATAAATAAATTTTACATTTCTATTTAAAAAAGTAACATTTTGCATGAAATAATATGACAAATTCAGGATTTTTCTATGATATCAATTAAAAAAATCATGATATCGATGAAATATGAAGTGATTCGTGTATAGGATCAAAAATGGAAGATAATGATACCTAATAAATAAAGTTTACATTTCTATATAAAAAAGTAGCATTTTGAACAAAATATTAATAAAAATGTAGGCTTTGTCTAGGATATCAATGAAAAAAATTATGATATCGATGAAATATGAATTAATTCGTGTATAGGATCAAAAATGGAAGAAAGTGATACATAATAAATAAAGTTTACATTTCTATTTAAAAAAGTAGCATTTTAACCAAAATATTAAGAAAAATGTAGACTTTTTCTACGATATCAATGAAAAAAATGATGATATCGATGAAATATGAATTAATTCGTGTATAGGATCAAAAATGGAAGAAAATGATGTATAATAAATAAATTTTACTTTTCCATTTAAAAAAGTAGCATTTTCCATGAAATAATATGACAATTCACGTTTTTTGAATGAAATCAAATAAAAAAATTATGATATCGATGAAATATGAATTAATTTGTTGTTAGGACCAGAAATGGAAGAAAATGATACATAATAAATAAATTTTAAATTTGTATTTAAAAAAGTAGCATTTTGACCAAAATATTAAGAAAAATGTACGCTTTTTATACGATATCAATAAAAACAATTATGCAGGCGATGAAATATGAATTGATTCGTGTATAGGATCAAAAATGGAAGAAAATGATATATAATAAATAATTTTTACATTTCCATTTAAAAAGTAGCATTTTCCATGAAATAATATTACAAATTCAGGATTTTTCTATGATATCAATTAAAAAAATCATGATATCGATGAAATATGAAGTGATTCGTGTATAGGATCAAAAATGGAAGATAATGATACCTAATAAATAAAGTTTTACATTTCTATTTAAAAAAGTAGCATTTTGAACAAAATATTAAGAAAAATGTAGTCTTTTTCTACGATATCATTGAAAAAAATTATGATATCGATGAAATATGAATTAATTCTTGTATAGTATCAAAAATGGAAGAAAATGATATATAATAAATAAATTTTACATTTCCATTTAAAAAAGTAGCATTTTGAGCAAAATATTAAGAAAAATGTAGGCTTTTTCTAAGATATCAATGAAAAAAATTATGATATCGATGAAATATGAATTGTTCCGAGTATAGGATCAAAAATGAAAGAAAATGATACATAATAAATAAATTTTACATTTCTATTTAAAAAAGTAACATTTTGCATGAAATAATATGACAAATTCAGGATTTTTCTATGATATCAATTAAAAAAATCATGATATCGATGAAATATGAAGTGATTCGTGTATAGGATCAAAAATGGAAGATAATGATACCTAATAAATAAAGTTTACATTTCTATATAAAAAAGTAGCATTTTGAACAAAATATTAATAAAAATGTAGGCTTTGTCTAGGATATCAATGAAAAAAATTATGATATCGATGAAATATGAATTAATTCGTGTATAGGATCAAAAATGGAAGAAAGTGATACATAATAAATAAAGTTTACATTTCTATTTAAAAAAGTAGCATTTTAACCAAAATATTAAGAAAAATGTAGACTTTTTCTACGATATCAATGAAAAAAATGATGATATCGATGAAATATGAATTAATTCGTGTATAGGATCAAAAATGGAAGAAAATGATGTATAATAAATAAATTTTACTTTTCCATTTAAAAAAGTAGCATTTTCCATGAAATAATATGACAATTCAGGTTTTTTGAATGAAATCAAATAAAAAAATTATGATATCGATGAAATATGAATTAATTTGTTGTTAGGACCAGAAATGGAAGAAAATGATACATAATAAATAAATTTTAAATTTGTATTTAAAAAAGTAGCATTTTGACCAAAATATTATGAAAAATGTACGCTTTTTATACGATATCAATAAAAACAATTATGCAGGCGATGAAATATGAATTGATTCGTGTATAGGATCAAAAATGGAAGAAAATGATATATAATAAATAATTTTTACATTTCCATTTAAAAAGTAGCATTTTCCATGAAATAATATTACAAATTCAGGATTTTTCTATGATATCAATTAAAAAAATCATGATATCGATGAAATATGAAGTGATTCGTGTATAGGATCAAAAATGGAAGATAATGATACCTAATAAATAAAGTTTTACATTTCTATTTAAAAAAGTAGCATTTTGAACAAAATATTAAGAAAAATGTAGTCTTTTTCTACGATATCATTGAAAAAAATTATGATATCGATGAAATATGAATTAATTCTTGTATAGTATCAAAAATGGAAGAAAATGATATATAATAAATAAATTTTACATTTCCATTTAAAAAAGTAGCATTTTGAGCAAAATATTAAGAAAAATGTAGGCTTTTTCTAAGATATCAATGAAAAAAATTATGATATCGATGAAATATGAATTGTTCCGAGTATAGGATCAAAAATGAAAGAAAATGATACATAATAAATAAATTTTACATTTCTATTTAAAAAAGTAACATTTTGCATGAAATAATATGACAAATTCAGGATTTTTCTATGATATCAATTAAAAAAATCATGATATCGATGAAATATGAAGTGATTCGTGTATAGGATCAAAAATGGAAGATAATGATACCTAATAAATAAAGTTTACATTTCTATATAAAAAAGTAGCATTTTGAACAAAATATTAATAAAAATGTAGGCTTTGTCTAGGATATCAATGAAAAAAATTATGATATCGATGAAATATGAATTAATTCGTGTATAGGATCAAAAATGGAAGAAAGTGATACATAATAAATAAAGTTTACATTTCTATTTAAAAAAGTAGCATTTTAACCAAAATATTAAGAAAAATGTAGACTTTTTCTACGATATCAATGAAAAAAATGATGATATCGATGAAATATGAATTAATTCGTGTATAGGATCAAAAATGGAAGAAAATGATGTATAATAAATAAATTTTACTTTTCCATTTAAAAAAGTAGCATTTTCCATGAAATAATATGACAATTCAGGTTTTTTGAATGAAATCAAATAAAAAAATTATGATATCGATGAAATATGAATTAATTTGTTGTTAGGACCAGAAATGGAAGAAAATGATACATAATAAATAAATTTTAAATTTGTATTTAAAAAAGTAGCATTTTGACCAAAATATTAAGAAAAATGTACGCTTTTTATACGATATCAATAAAAACAATTATGCAGGCGATGAAATATGAATTGATTCGTGTATAGGATCAAAAATGGAAGAAAATGATATATAATAAATAATTTTTACATTTCCATTTAAAAAGTAGCATTTTCCATGAAATAATATTACAAATTCAGGATTTTTCTATGATATCAATTAAAAAAATCATGATATCGATGAAATATGAAGTGATTCGTGTATAGGATCAAAAATGGAAGATAATGATACCTAATAAATAAAGTTTTACATTTCTATTTAAAAAAGTAGCATTTTGAACAAAATATTAAGAAAAATGTAGTCTTTTTCTACGATATCATTGAAAAAAATTATGATATCGATGAAATATGAATTAATTCTTGTATAGTATCAAAAATGGAAGAAAATGATATATAATAAATAAATTTTACATTTCCATTTAAAAAAGTAGCATTTTGAGCAAAATATTAAGAAAAATGTAGGCTTTTTCTAAGATATCAATGAAAAAAATTATGATATCGATGAAATATGAATTGATTCGTGTATAGGATCAAAAATGGAACAAAATGATATATAATAAATAAATTTTACATTTCTATTTAAAAAAGTAGCATTTTGCATGAAATAAAATGACAAATTCAGAATTTATTTTATGAAATCAATGAAAAAAATTAAGATATCGATGAAATATGAATTGATTCGTGTATAGGATCAAAAATGTAAGAAAATGATATATAATAATAAATTTTACATTTCCATTTCAAAAAGTATCATTTTGCATGAAATAATATGAAAAATTCAGGATTTTACTATGATAATGATTAAAAAAATCATGATATCGATGAAATATGAATTAATTCGTGTATAGGATCAAAAATGGAATTAAATGATATATAATAAATAAATTTTACATTTCTATTTAAAAAAGTAGCATTTTCTATGCAATAATATGACAAATTCAGGTTTTTTCTATGATATCAATGAAAAAAATCATGATATCGATGAAAGATGAAGTGATTCGTGTATAGGATCAAAAATGAAGAAAAATGATATATAATAAATAAATTTTACATTTCTATTTAAAAAAGTAACATTTTGCATGAAATAATATGACAATTCAGGATTTTTCTACGATATCAATGAAAAAAATTATGATATCGATGAAATATGAATTAATTCGTATATAGGATCAAAAATGGAAGAAAATGATATATAATAAATAAATTTTAAATTTGTATTTAAAAAAGTAGCATTTTGACCAAAATATTAAGAAAAATATATGGTTTTTATACGATATCAATGAAAAAAATTATGCTAGCGATGAAATATGAATTGATTCGTGTATTAGGATCAAAAATGGAAGAAAATGATATATAATAATTAAATTTTATATTTCTATTTAAAAAATTAACATTTTGCATGAAATAATATGACAAATTCATGATTTTTATTTGATATCAATGAAAAATATGATGATAACGATGAAATATGAATTGATTCGTGTATAGGATCAATAATGGAAGAAAATGATATATAATAAATATATTTTACATTTCTATTTAAAAAGGTAGCATTTTGACCAAAATATTAAGAAAAATGTAGGCTTTTTCTACGATATCAATGAAAAAAATTATGATATCGATGAAATATGAATTAATTCGTGTATAGGATCAAAAATGGAAGAAAATGAAATATAATAAATAAATTTTACATTTCTATTTAAAAAAGTAACATTTTGCATGAAATAATATGACAAATTCAGGATTTATCTATGATATCAATGAAAAAAATCATGATATCGATGAAAGATGAAGTGATTCGTGTATAGAATCAAAAATGAAGAAAAATGATATATAATAAATAAATTTTACATTTCTATTTAAAAAAGTAACATTTTGCATGAAATAATATGACAAATTCAGGGTTTTTCTATGATATCAATGAAAAATATGATGATATCGATGAAATATGAATTAATTCGTTGTTAGGACCAGAAATGCAAGAAAATAATATTTAATAAATAAATTTTACATTTCTATTTAAAAAAGTAGCATTTTGACCAAAATATTAAGAAAAATGTACGCTTTTTCT
>OY720348.1:1808631-1850566 GCA_963082975.1 Labia minor
GGTTGCAATCGGGAAATTATTATCAAAGGGGATCAAAATTAAAATATATAAAACAATTATTTTTTCTGTTGTATTATATGGGTGGGAGGCATGGTCTATAACCCTGGGAGATGAGAGTAGATTCAGAGTATTTGAGAAAAGGATTCTTCCCAAGATTTATGGGCCAAAGAAAGATGAGGACACCGGGGAATGGCGGAGACTGCATAACAAGGAATTGCATGACCTCTATGCATCTCTAGATATAGGTTATAAAATAGAGAAGGCTGGGTTCGGCAGGGCACATGGCTAGAATGGGAGAGGAAAAATATATTGGTGGGGAGTTCGATTGGAAAACGTCCGTGTGGAAGACCAATTGTGAACAGGGAGGACATTGTAGGAAGGAACGTGAGAGAAAAGGGACAGGGTAGGAGTTAGATGGTTATAGCTCAGAATAGGGACACTCGGGGGGGTACAGGGGGCGGAGCCCCCGTCTAGGTGTGGAGAGCGCCGAAGGCGCTCGGAGCAGCTAGTTATAAATAAAATTAAAAATATTTATGTTATATTCATATCTGTTTTTTATTACATTAATAGATATATTAAAATTATTTGAAATTGTTTCTGTAGCTGAAAATTAATTTACTTCAAACCGTCGGTCGGTTCGGATCTGGCCACAGGTCAACTTATTCAATTGTGTCAAAATTAGACAATTTTTGAATTGCAATTATTGAATTTACACATCTAGATGAAACCAATAATGTTCTATGTAATTTATAATATTTATTTAAAAATTTATTAAAATTATAAAATGCTCTTAACAACTTTTGAGAGAGGGCCTGGCAAGGGAATTTCTATAACTGGGGTCTATGGGACGGAGTCAACCCAGCCTCCGGGATCAACATTGGGAAGCTACCTGATAAAAAGTAGCGCCCGATCAAGAATATCAAAGTAAAGGTTGATAGAAGAATGGGTTCTACCGATCATAGGACACCTCAATGATAGAACCGACTTGATAGGCCTTGTCCTTGCGTAGGACGTACAAACATCAGAGGTTTTTGAAGTGAAAACTTCTTTAGCGGCGTTGAGCACTTTTGCGGATGGGGAAAAAATATAGATTTCGCGTGAGATTCCAAAACGACACCGACCCGACTGAACACCGACCCGACTGAACACCGACCCGACTGACCGACCGATATACGCATGCGCAATACGCCAGAATGTTAGACACTAAACTTCTGATACATTCTTTACGAAATTTTACATATTTGCCATATTAAATATTATTATTTATATTTACATTAATAATCAGTATTACTAAATTATGTATAAATAAAATAAAATATTTTAATATATTATTATGTGTTAAATTATATTAAATTAATTTCTAATATATTTATATAATTTAAAATTAATTTCAGAATATATATATATATATATATATTAAATTATATACTATATATAATATATTATATAATATATATTTTAATAAATTAATTTTTAAATATGTGTGTGTGTGTGTGTGTGACCGTAAAAATAAAGATATATGTTTGATAATTTTTCACATGATTAATAATTGTATAAAACTGCTATATATAGAATTTCAGCCTGATAGAATCGCTGAAAGTACCAGAATTAATTTTTGAAGTGAAAACTTCTTTAGCGGCGTTGAGCACTTTTGCGGATGGGGAAAAAATATAGATTTCGCGTGAGATTCCAAAACGACACCGACCCGACCGATATACGCATGCGCAATACGCCAGAATGTTAGACACTAAACTTCTGATACATTCTTTACAAAATTTTACATATTTGCCATATTAAATATTATTATTTATATTTACATTAATAATCAGTATTACTAAATTATGTATATATAAAATAAAATATTTTAATATATTATTATGTGTTAAATTATATTAAATTAATTTCTAATATATTTATATAATTTAAAATTAATTTCTGAATATATATATATATTAAATTATATACTATATATAATATATTATATAATATATATTTTAATAAATTAATTTTTAAATATGTGTGTGTGTGTGTGTGTGTGTGACCGTAAAAATAAAGATATATGTTTGATAATTTTTCACAGGATTAATAATTGTATAAAACTGCTATATATAGAATTTGAGCTTGATAGAATCGCTGAAAGTACCAGAATTAATTTTTTAACACTGGAAATCTCACGCGCCAACACGTGACGTAGTGCCATCAACAAAGAGCCAAACACTCCACTATCCACTCGACTATCTCGCAAATTTGAATTTGATTAAATAATATTTATTAATTTAAATTAAATTAAATTAATTAAATTATAATTTAATAAATATTATTTATAACATCAAAAACATCAAAATCTCAACATCGAAAATTGAATTGCTGAAAGTACCAGAATTAATTTTTTTAACACTGGAAATCTCACGCGCCAACATGTGACGTGGTGCCATCAAAAAAGAGCCAAACTTTCGCTGGTTTAATAAATATTATTTATTAATTTTAATTTATAATTGAATTAATTTAATTTAATTTAAATTAATATATGTTATTTAATCCAATTCAAATTTGCGAGATATGCTGAATATGCTTTTAAATAAAAAAAAATTTCAAGAAAGTAATTGGAATTATTAATATTAAGAATCAATAAATAAATTTATTAAATATACATTTAAACATGTAAATTAATCTATATATAAATTTAATAAATATTCAAACAATAATTGAAACAATATAAATAAAACGATTCAATATTTTACTTACATTGTGATTTATATTTTTATTTTTATTACAACTATTATTATGGGTATGTTATTTTTGGCAGTTTAAAAAAAATTAAAAATATTAATAAAATTTATCAAAATAATAAGTTGAAAAGATTTCCAATTATTTTTATTTATTTATTGTAAATTTTTCAATGTAACCATGGTAACCATAAATAGACTTTTACCAAAATATTACTAATTAAATTAATTTTGGATAAATTAATTTTGGATTTAACTACACTAAAACCTTCCCTGGGATGCCCACAACAATCCCTGAAAGTTTCATCGCAATCGGACGGGTAGTTTTTGAGTATTTGACAGACACACACACAGACAGACAGACAGACATATATATATATAATAATGATCTATCTATTTTAGTGGGTTTTATATGAAATAAAAGACTTAATTGCGTTTTCGATCTGCAAATCAGAAGGTTTTTTTTATTATTATAATTAAGGTACAAAAAATATATAAAATTTATTACAATATTACCTGCAAATCAGAAGAAACAACATTTAAAGCCTTTTATTATATTTTGTTTACCCAAATATTGCCTCTTCAAGATTCTTTTAGGCATATCATATCACAAATCAAACTCAGATACATCTGTCAAATATAAAAATTTTAACTCCTCTCTTTCTATCCAATCAGAGCGCCACCATCGGTGCGCGGGGAATATTCAAAATAATAGAGTAATATTACATCTCCCCCCTTAAGGGAGAACGTAGTTCGAATTAAGAATCAAGTGTATTTAACAATGGGGTCAGTTTCTGTTTCTTCTTTTTCTTTCTTTGCCTTTAGCTTCAGCATCTTCTTTTTCTTTCTTTGCCTTTAATTCGGCTTCTTCTTTTTCTTTCTTTGCTTTAGCTACAGCATCTTCTTTTTCTTTCTTTGCTTTAGCTTCAGCATCTTCTTTTTTTTTTTCTTTGCTTTAGCTTCAGCTTCTTCTCTTTCTTTCTTTGCCTTAGAATCGGCTCCTTCTTTTCCTTTCCTTGCTTTAGCTTCAGCTTCTCCTTTTTCTTTCTTTGCCTTTAATTCGGCTTCTTCTTTTTCTTTCTTTGCTTTAGCTACAGCATCTTCTTTTTCTTTCTTTGCTTTAGCTTCAGCATCTTCTTTTTTTTTTTTTTCTTTGCTTTAGCTTCAGCTTCTTCTCTTTCTTTCTTTGCCTTAGAATCGGCTCCTTCTTTTCCTTTCCTTGCTTTAGCTTCAGCATCTTCTTTTTCTTCTTCCCTTTTTGGTACTTCTATCTTCTCTTCTTCTTTCCTGGTTCTTCTATCTTCTCTTCTTTCTTTTCTGGTACATCTATCTTCTTTTTCTGGCACTTCTACCTCTTCTTTTTTTTTTTTTTTTTTTTCTATATTCAATTCTTCTATTAAAATATTATCATATTTTTCTTTATATTCGATTTCATTTTGTTCCACTTCTTTGAATTGCATGTAAAGTTGATTAATAGTATCAAGGTCTCTCACAATATTAGCTTTTTTATCGTTTAAATCGTTTAAGATTAATCTAAATTGATTGATAGATAGTTTATTGATTTCATCAATTTGATTTATATCCAATTTAAAATTCTTTAGTTCGTTTAATAGATTTATTTTTAATTTCATCTCATTAAAATATTGAAAGTACTGTTTAAACTTAAGTCGGATTGATTAAAAATTTCTAAATCTTAGGAAATTAAATTATTTTCAAGATTTTTAGGCAATGAATTATAAGTTGATACGTTAGTAACAACAAAGCCTTGTTATCAATAAGTTTTTGTTTTACATTTTCATATTCTTCTATTATTATTATATTTATTTTTTTTTTTTTTTTTTTTTTTTTTTTTTTTTTTTTTTTTTTTTTTTTTTTTAGAAATAGATGATTGAAATTCTTCAATGTCTCGTAACAGGTTATTATTTGTAATTTCTAAATCCACAATCTTTTCATGTATACCTTGCGAATGATTATTTTTTTTTTTTTTTGAAGTAATTGAATATTTTCTTGAATTATATTGTGTCGGTGAAGCAATTCTTCATACTTTAATTTATGATTATTTTCTTCTTTCTCTTTTATCTTCGATTGTGTATCCGTATGGACGTTTAGAACAATATTCGTCTACCATTAGATCGATATGTGCCTCGTAATCTTTTACAGTTCCAATATCGTATTTGTCTTTAGCAAAGATTGATTTATATGTATCAATTAAAATTTTTTTATTTCTGATTGTTGACTAATATTTAGGTGATCTAACGTAATTTCAAAATTACTTGTATTTAGATGTTCATTAAAATTTATTTGTTTAATATTGTCTATTAGGATACTTTCTTCTTTCTTCTGTGCGACTCTTGAATCTTCAGAAATGTTTATATGTTTATTATTTTTTTAAAATTTATATTTTGTGTGATTTTTTTTTTTTAAATTTTCATCTTGATTTAATTTGAACTCCTTTATACAGTCTAGTCCAATTAGAAAATCGTAACTAAAATTTCTATCTTCTACGATGAACACATTCATGTATTTCTCAATATCATAAATCTTTATTTTTAATTTTACCATTCCATCTGTTTTCCTCTCACCATTAATTGTCCTCAAGTTAACTAATTTTAAATCACATGTCAATAATTTCTTTTTCTTTTTAACTTCAATTACCAATTTTTTGTATTCATATCTTTATTTTAATATAATATGTTATTATATGCATATACATACTATAAATAAAACTTTATATATAATTTTAATCAATTTTCTTCATTTTATTTGCTTTAGGAAAAACACATTTAATGTTAAATATAAACTATAATTTTAACTTGCTTTAAATTAAAGGGTATTATTATGATTATTAATAAAATTATTTTTAATTTATTATTGAATATTATTAATGTAGAAATATGTTTTTTTTTTTTTTTTTTTTCAATAATTTCGAATTTATTAATGACACATTTGCTCCTGAGTCATAAATTGCTGTAACTTCCGTTGAGTTATTTAATAGTAACTTGATTTTAATTAATGGAGGCACTATAAAATTTTTGGGTTACCTTCATTTAATTCGACTTCTAACTCTGAGTGGTTGGCAGTATGTAGTTGATCTCTATTGAGATTCCCACTATTTGTATTTTTAAACCAGCAAATTGATTACTTGGTTTAATGATTTATATTCACTCGTTTTTCTTTTATTATATTCCTTTTTCATGTCTTCTTTTAATGAAATTATTTCATCTTTTAAACATTTATTATCTTCTTTTAATGAAATATGCTTGATTCTATTTGTATTTTTATTTATTTAGTTTTAATTTTATTTATTATCTATTTTAATTCCACTTTGATTTATTTCAATTTTATTTATTATTTATTTTATTTACCTTAATTATTAATTATTTTGATTTATATATATTCAGTCATTCTTTTTTTTTTTTTTTTTTTTTTTTTTCAAATCTTAGCTTTTCCATTATTTTTATTTATTTATATTTTATCTTGGCAAAAATGTTGTTTTATAATAATGATCTATCTATTTTAGTGGGTTTTATATGAAATAAAAGACTTAATTGCGTTTTCGATCTGCAAATCAGAAGGTTTTTTTTATTATTATAATTAAGGTACAAAAAATATATAAAATTTATTACAATATTACCTGCAAATCAGAAGAAACAACATTTAAAGCCTTTTATTATATTTTGTTTACCCAAATATTGCCTCTTCAAGATTCTTTTAGGCATATCATATCACAAATCAAACTCAGATACATCTGTCAAATATAAAAATTTTAACTCCTCTCTTTCTATCCAATCAGAGCGCCACCATCGGTGCGCGGGGAATATTCAAAATAATAGAGTAATATTCATACACATCGTATTTTTAATATTTTTGTAATAATAATCAGTTTGCTGAAAAAAATAATTATGAATTTTATATATATATATATATATATACGTATATAAATTTCATTTTTCTCGTGAAGCTGGTGCGCATTCCGTCTGCTTTCAAATTTCTTACGCACAAGTTTTCACTTCTGTCGGCCAGTCCCACGACTGCCAATTCGACTTTTTTTTTGTTACACACACAGTTTTACAAAATGGTGTATCAATTTTAAAATCGTTTCAGATATATCTTTAATAAACTACTTGTTTTAATGAATAAAAAATATTTTATAATTAACACCACGAATATAATATCTACATAAATTCAAAATTGTGCTTTAAAGAATAAAGAATAAATTTAACTTTATTTCAAAAAATCTTTCGTATATTTATATATATACACCAAAAGTTGATCAATTCATCATACTGATGCATTAAGTAAATATACCAAATTTTATCAAAATCCGTTGAGCCGTTCAAGTTATACACATCTATACGGACGGACAGACATCATGCTAAAATACTTTTTTCTGTTAACAAAATGCAGGATTCGTGGAGATATATAAAAATCTCCACATGTGATGTGAAAACAAATCCTCCCTTACTATCGTCGGTCGGTAAAAAAGTAGTTAAAAATCAGTTCTCATAAGTATTCTTGTATATAATTATATTTCCCGTCGAATTTAAAAACAAACTTTGATTTAAATTTTGATGTAATCTAATTTACAAATTATAACATAAAATAGTAGAGTGTAGAAATTTGATAAGAATAAATGAAGAATTCTTAGAGACGTGTCTTGAGATTCTTGTAGATTTCTTTGGAACACATCTCGGCGGCGTCGCTCCTGCAAGGGATATTGGTGCCTCCTTCTCCAATTCTAATCAAGAATGATTCAAAAATTGTTGTTACACCAATAAAGAAAACTATTAATCCCTTTCATTGCTACCTCGGAGCATTGTCCACCCTTTCCCCAGTTTGGATACACGAATGGGTCTCTGTACATCTGGAGATCACATATGCCACATTTTATGAATTTTAATACAACAGGAATTAAAGAACTTTTAACTATTTATTTGAAAGATCCTTCTATTGTATCAGTTGGCTGGTTCACTTGATGTTTTATGACAAAAGGTCTTTCATTCTATAATTTAGCAAATTTCTTTATATCATCCACATGTGGCGATGTTTGTCTTCTATATATATAAAAAAAGGTTTTTGTCTGCACATTGCTCAGAATTTAAAAATTTTTGCATATCTTCGCGTTTCATGACCTCTAGAATCCAAAAGTGACTTTAGAATTTTTCATGTCTGTCTGTCTGTCTGTCTGTCTGTCGGTCTGTCTGTCTGTCGGTCTGTCTGTCTGTCGGTCTGTCTGTCCGGAAAATTACTATTTTATAGACTCAGAATTGGCTGAACCGATTTCTTTGAAATTACATCACAATATTCTTATATACCCCTAGAGTAACATAGGCTATAAATTTTATTTATATGTCAACAATAACCGCAGAAATTAATTTTTTAAAGTTTATATAATTCTCCGTGTTGTTCATTCAAGAGCAGCTCGCGGCTCACTGTCGGCCTAGCGGAATCATTTCAAACAATGAATTATCATAGCTATTCCCAATCAAAGAATTATAATATTTCACTTTTTATTAAATTCTAATATACAAATATCAATTCAATTAAATAATTTATTCTAAAAGTTCTCAATTTAATTAAAATATTTATTAGATCATATTTTTATCTTAAATTATTTTTTATTTAATTGAATATTTCTTCTTTTCTATAATATATATATAATAATATATAAATTTTATCATTGAGTAATAAAAAAAAAAATTATTTAACCTGAATTAAAATGACTGAATTATATTATCTTTGTTTTTTATTTTAATTTAATTACTCTATTATTAATTAACTATATATATATATATATATATATATTATATAAAAATTAAAATATGATGATATAAAGTTGTTTTAAATTTTTGACATTTTTAAATTGGGTATATTTTTTAAATTTATTAAAATGTCTTTTTTATTTATTATGTTTAAAAGATTCATTTTTATTATGTGATATTAATAAAAAATAACGATGCTCTGTGCAAGTCGAATCATGTTGCACATAATTAAATAACAATTGCCAAACAAAGAATATAATATTTTTTTAAATTCTTATATTTAAATATCATTTCAATTAAATAATTTATTCTAAAAGGTCTCATTTTAATTAATTTAATAAAATATTTAAATCACCATTCAATTTTTTATTAATAGGCTTCTTTTTTTATTTTTAATTTTAATAAATTCTCTTTTTTTTGATATGATATTGATAAAAAATAATATTAAATTGTATATAAATATAAAAATTAGAGTATTTGAATTTTTTTAAATTTTAACACATGTAATCGATCATATGCATTAAGAATGGAAAATTTTGAAAATCAACTTGGTATTAAATTCAGAAAAAAATACTGATATATAGAATATATAGACTATTCGAATATAATTTAAAACTCTTTCTCTCCTTCTATTTTAAATTTAAAAAAACGGAGTTTTAAGAAATTTAGATGCCATATGCAACATGGGTGGGTAAATGAATTGAGCTGGAAAAGGAGGCAATTTATAATTTTCTTCTAATTCAGATTTAGGACAAATCGTACAACATTATATCAAATCTCGCTAAGAACATTCAATATTTTTGTACACAAATTATTCAGAGTATTGGCTAAGCGTATCACTCACAATCAGTTTATATTGAAATTTAATTAAATTAACAAAGTGAAAATTTTTATTTGTTTAAATTTTATTATAATGAATCAAAAAAAATTAAATATATAGATCACATGATTAAAAGAAGCAAAAAACTTGAGAGAAAATAACTGTTGGATGGAGGTCGGACATGACAGAAACTGTAAGCGAAATCTTCATATTGCGACGAAAAATTTTCAAATCCCCTAGCACCACAGAATTAGATAAGTTTCTTTTAAGGGAGGAAATTAACTAAAATCTAGAAAAATTAATAAATGAACTTAATAATAAAAAAAAACAAATAAATCAATTAATTTAAATTAATACTATTAATGAATGTATATATTGGTCATTTATCTATAGTTTTATACCGTTAATTTTTATATATTGTCTCAAGTCTCTATTTTTGCATTTTCCCAAGTTTCATTATAATTAAAAATATTCAATAATAATCTAGCAATGAAAATAAAATATCAAAATGTAATGATCAAGAAATATTATACTTTATTTCACTATAATAACATAGAAAATACTTAAGAACCATAGGCGGTGGAAATATTAGGAGATATCATTGCGGGTTAAGGCCAAATCGATCAACATTAATTAAGATATTTTCATTATGACAGATATTAGGAAAAAAACTGCGAATTCAATATTTCTGTTCACTAATTATTTGTAGACTTTAGTAAAACATACACATGACTCAATATAGATCAGCATAAACTTTTTCAAATTTTGATCTTCAAATTTGTCTTGAAGGTAGTAAAGAAAGAATAAGATGAAGAAATCAATTGTAAAATGTTAGGTTACCCAGACGACTTAAATATAATAGGAGATTAGGAAATTGCAATTGCAGATAGCGAGGAAAAATTAATGGAGGTTTGAAATTAATAGTGATAAGAAAAAATATTTAGTAACAAAGAGGAAGAGTATTGACATACAAAATCTTAAGATACAAAATGTAGAATTTGAATATGTAGAAAAATTGAATGTAATCACGAAGGATAATAATATTTGAGAAGAATTTAAATCGGGGTTGCAATCGGGAAACGCCTGTTATCTTGCAATAAAGAGGCTTATCTCTTCAAAATTATTATCAAAGGGAATATATAAAAAAATTATTTTGCCTGTTGCATTATATGGGTGGGAGGCATGGTCTATGACCCTGGGAGATGAGAGTAGATTCAGAGTGTTTGAGAATAGGATTCTTCCCTGCATTTATTGGCCAAAGAAAGATGAGGTCACCGGGGAATGGGGGAGACAGCATAACAAGAAATTGCATGGTCTCTCTGCATCTTCAGAAATAGTTAGGGTTATAAAAGGGAAAAAGCTGCGATAGGCAGGGCACGTGGCTAGAATGGGAGAGGAAAAAGATATTGGTGGGAAGACCGATTGGAAAACGTCCGCTTGGAAAACCAATGACGCGTAGGAAGGGACGTAAGAGAGATGGAACAAGGGCTCAGGATAGGGACACTTGGAGAAATGTGGTTGTTGCGGCTAAGAACTTTCGAGTATCTTTGAGCCACATAGGTAGATAGATATAACATATACAATAATAATATATATAATTAATATAGTGATTAAATTAAAATATATTTTTTAAATAAGAACACAAAAAGAAATGAATGTTTTATGTAATATACTGATTGAAACAAAATGGATGAAAACCTTTTACTACTTTCAACCACCAAATACTATGTACCACTCGGGGGTACAGGGGGCGGAGCCCCCGTCTAGGTGTGAAGAGCGCCGAAGGCGCTCTGAGCAGCTAGTTATATATATAATTGTCCTTAGAATATTTCCCACCTTTGTCTATTAAAAGGCATTTTTCTGCTTATATATTACAATATATATAATTCAGTATATGTAAAAACTACTTAATACAAAATAAACAAGTTATGACGTCAATCCCACATGTGTGAACATAAACCGACCCTCTTTTAATAAATAACACTGCCAAAATTATTATTATTATTTTTTTTTTTGTAAATAGTGTTAGAACAAAACATTCATATTAAAAAGTAAATTGGGTAAATCGTGTTACTTTAAAATAGTGTAAAAAAGATGGTATAAAAGTGTAATTATGATCGTATTTCAATAATAATAATTAAATATTTAAAGAGGATATATGAAGTTAATCGGAGAATTGATAAAAATAAAATTTATATTCAAGAGAGGAAATCTTGTGAATCCATATCAGTGAAATTTTAAATGAATTCTTTTAAAATGTATAATAGATTGGAAATAGGCGGGGAGCCAAGAGGAAAACTGAAAGTTAAGAAATAAAACTCCCTTAACTTGTTTTTCCCCAATAACGTTAACGTTTCGGTCCCTGAACATCAACTCTTAAAGAAGGTCTTGAACTAATTGATTATTTCATTTTATATATATATATATATAAATTATTATTGAAATACGTAATTTTGTAGTAAAGTTTGTCTTGTAATACAAATATCTTTATTTCATTTTTTTGATTCTTTCTTTTCCAATTTTGATTAATCTCTGTTTTAAGGCTTTTCATAGAGCTTGTAAATCAAATGGTAGACAGGTTATCCGGTTAAAGGACCCGCCGACCAACCTCTACAAAAAAAGAAGGTGGACTTGTCTCCTTTTTATAGTATTCTAATATCATCATTTCATTTGGATAAACATGATTAACTAAAGTAAATTCATTCGAGTTAATTAGCACCTTATTTTTTTCATGTTTTTCTGTAAATTTCATTTATCGAATCAGACTATCTTTTTGAAAAGTGATTCCTCCATTGCTTTCTTAGATCAACAATTTCTTCAAGGGCAATCCAAAAGAGCTCAGCTCCGATTTTAGTCAAGATGAAAAAAAAAAAAATAAAAAAATTTAGCGAATTCAACTCCCAAGCTTTTAGTATTTTTAACTTAACTAGGTCGCTTTCATGTTTGCTTTAGTGTTTATTTACAGACGGAAGATAATCGATGACATCTTAAACATCCCCGTGTGAAGAATCATTCCTTGAACCCTATTTTCAATATTTTAATTTATGAATTAATTTTTTTTGTTTTGTTTTGTTTTATTTTATTTTATTTCCATTATTTTTTATAATCATTGAAAAATAAACTTTAACAGAACAAAAATGAAGAATCTGTTTTTTAACAATATATATCGATCGAATGAATAAAAATAACTTTACTTTAATTAGTTCAATTGAAATTCAAAACAATAAAAATTTATTAACATCTTTTGAAATTATTTTTTTTTTACTTTTATAGGTTAGAAATTTATAGTTAACTAATTAAAACCTTGTATTTAATCAAATAATTTGAATGATTTTGAATCCAATTTTATATAAATTCTGTTGAAATTCATCCATTAATTGATATAATATTATAATAGTATATAAGAGTAGCACGTCCCCTCTCCCTTCCGAAATAAGAAAAATGTATAAGATATTAAGAAATCGGAATAATTGTAATGTATAATATACAATATTGCTAAAAATATAATTAATGAAATAATTTCATTATTGTAAAATAAAATAGAAAGGACGAAACAACACCTTACAAAAAAAAAAAAGAAACATGTAATTTGTTTTGTCCTTATTGTTAGCTCTTACCCTTCCATCTAAAAATATATTAAATCTTTATATGGATCAAATTGATGAAATTAATAAACGAAATTTTTTGGTAAGGATTTCTTTACTATGTTACAATTGGAGTCCAAATCAAGATTAAAAAATGTAGTTATTGATTTATTTATTTTACAAGTCTTTAAAATTTATAAGGCAGATGTTCTTTCATTCTCAAGCAGTGGTGAAAACATAAGATAAAAAAATTCACATTTCTTATCATTTATTTATTTATTTTTTAGTTTTTCACTTATGAAAATAGGAAATGTTAATGGGTATATAATATTTTTTTGTATTCAAAAATGAATTGGAGAAATTACATTTGTGGTCTGAAACCAGTTCTTTTTCATGAATTTATACTTAAACAAAAAAAAAAAAAATTGGAGGTTTAACTTTGGATCATTTGAGGTTCCATGCTCTGACCTTTGCTACCGAACTCCATTCATTATGTATCGATTTATTATAATTTATTTTATTTTTGTAGCAAGAAAATAAAGATGTTCGAAAAATGTTAAAACCGATTTATTGTACATCTGTTTTCACATTTCACGTTGAATAGAAACGTTCTAATACATTTTGAATTCTAAATAGAATAGTTGTTAAATTTGAAAAGAACAAGGCCCTTTCTTGGAAGGGGAGGAGGAATTTTATTTACAAAATAGTATATTAATTAAAACAAATCACTTTAAGAGAAATGTTTTGTCATTTTGGAACGAGTTAACAGATGAATGTTATTGGAAGGAATGAAAATCGAATTCATCAAAATAAAAAAACATTCTAAAGAATGTGAATTCTTTCGTTGCTTTTTATAGAAGATCTATTTCATTCTTATTTCAATTTAATAAATGAAATGAGATAGCGGGTGTTTAAACAGTTGCCTACTTTTTACGCTTTTCCACTCTCTCTTAAGACTAGTTTTTTATTTTATTATTACTAGACTTTATTGAACACATTTTAGATAAAGTTTTATACTCAAATTTGAACAAATTTCTAAATAACCAATAGCCTCTATATTTTTTTATACTTATTTGTTCAAGATGTCATCACGTTTTTCTCTTATTATCCCTAATTTTAATTATCTAAATTAATAATATCTTTTGTGAGAAATATCTACACGACAACACATTCTTTACAAATTTTGACCATTCACATATTTTATATATGGATCAGTTTTTTTAACTCGATTATCACGATTTTCGATATTTTTTATATTTATTAGTATACCTCTGAGTAACGTTTGATTTTTTAAAAAAATATTTTAATTTATTTATTTTTAAATTTGAACTACTATGATTAGTATAGTAATATTTAAACCATTTCAACGTTACATGGATTAAAAAATATATTTTCAGGTATTAGAATATATTCAGAGATACAATAGAATAATTTAAATATTTTTTTTTTTTTTTTCATTTTTTTGGTGGTTGTTTTTATTTATAACGGAATTTTGTAAATTCCGTTATAAATTTAAATATTTATTTGGTATATTAATGTAATTCAATTATAAATAAATTCATTAATCTTATCTAACTCTATATTATCTGATTAAGCATGTTTAATTTATTGTTTAATTGAAATCTTATCATTGGTTATTTCACAAAATTATTTATTCCTATTTTTAATTTAATTTTGATTTTGATGGTCCAATTTATGTTTTGGATCTGATTGATAGAACGAGGGATTGAGTGGAGGGGATGAGCGGGAGGGGAAGTCCAGTAGTATTTGAGTCGACGGTCAGCAGCACTGATGCTGGACCAAAAATTCGACGCTCTTCCACCCGGGGGCAGCACCATATTGATTAGAATATAAAATACAGGATCGATACTTCTTTTGATTTTATTTTTTAGTGATTATATTACGAATAATTTTATTTATTTTATATAAATGTCGAAACTTTCTTCCATAAGAGAAATTTATATATTTATAATTGCAAGATGTGAAGGTATATTAGATAATACTTAGCCTTAGTATTTCAATTGTATTATTTAATTTTTATTTTCTACTAATTGCTGCTTAGACCATATGAAAATCCACAAATGAAACCATAATTTCTATAAATTAATTTTATTTTTGAAAGTTTGAATTCTTCATATACATAAACTATATTAATTAATGCTTAATCTTGATATAAGATTTTTATTGATATAGTAAAAAATAATATGAAGACTAAATGTCGACTTAACTCGGAACAGCCGAGAAGAAGATAATAGTAAATAAGAAAAAAAAATTAAAAAGAAAAAATATAAAAATTTTATAATCATAATTTAAAAATAACATATATACGATATATATATAGTAAAATTAAGTGGTAGGTATGAGGATGTGAGGGAATTGGGAGAGAATAGGAAATGGATGGAGGCGGCTAAACGGAATGTAAATATTGTGGCTATAAACTTTCGAGTTTTTAGTGGCATTTATACATTCCAAATGAAAAAAAAATTATATTTATATTAATTTTGCAAATGAAAGGAAATGAGGAAGCTGATTTTTTTTATATAGTTAACTCAGCCATATCAAAAATAAAGTATTTATTAAATTAAATACTCATTTTAAATATATTTTAAAAATTAAAGTTAGATTATTTTTTAAATTTAAATAAATAATATCTTGACTAAAATAATGACATTACTTCTATTTAAAATTAGATAGAATTAATAAAGAACATAATAATAATAGTTTAAAATAAGTATTAATTACTTTAATTTTTAAAAAAATCGGGAAAAAAGAAATGTCTTTTGAGGAGAGGGGCGGGGTTGTTTGATAATAATACAATATTCCTATCCTTGTCCATATGACGAAAAGTACCTAATATTTTATTACCTGACTATTGTGCAATTCTAAATTTCCGTAATTACTTTAAGTAATTCTGATATGTATATTACATCTCAAATATCATATAGTAAATATATAATAAATATTTCTTGTGCTTTTTGTTGAGTGTGTACAAACATAATATTGCTATGATCAACATTAATTTTTTAATTATTCTCAGTGATGCGCGATCGGCCATTTTGTTATATATATAGTAAAGTTTAGTATTTATACTCCTCAATCGACTTTCGAACTGTTCGTTCGCCAAGCCGTGGTAAGTCCGATAATCTGGCACGTTCGGGACCGGCTCGGTGCCGGACTACCGGAAATTCCAGACTATCGGGCGGTAATTATAAGAACAATTTCGTTAATAATTAACTAAAAATACAGTATGCAAATTCATATAACAAAGTTATTTTACATTTCATATAATGTATGTACACGTACTGTAAAACTTATATTTAAAAAAGTCATGAATGTCTTTTTGTTTTGTTGACTTTTGGCGTTTAGTATAAAATTTATAATGATAGGGAAATCAATTATTTCTGAAGCATATGAGTCACTTTCTTCAAGATTTTGAGTAGGCTGAGGGTTTACTACAATGTTGATAATGTCCTCATCTGTTAGTTTTTGTTCAACAGGCTCATTCTCGTCGATTAAAAGCCACTCCTCTACCTCATCTTCAGGCAGGTTTTTCAAGGGATTGTCAGCACTTCTACCGACATACAAAACTTTGGTTAGAGCGTTTTCTTCCTCACCAGTCTGTAAAGTTAGGTCAGATGTAGGGTTTGAAGCTGGCCAAAGTTTTCTCCAACATTTTTGGAGTGTTGTATTTTTGACCTGATTCCAAGACAGTGCAAATGCATAAACGGCATCTTTTACTGTAAACTTTTTTTGAAAATCAGTCACGTCACTGTCGGCATTTAACAGGCCTTGAATAAAATAATAAACAAATTCAATTGAAATAAAACAATTGTGTCAAGATTCAACATTTCAATTCATTCTTGTTCGCTCAAATTGAAAGAGAACAATCAACATGGTATATTAAATTAAAAAAAAATTATAGAAGTAAAAAAATGTAATTAATAGAATTAAACTAATAAATCAAATATTTATTTATTACATAATAAATAGATAATTATATTATAATATGAGATAAATAAATAAAAATATATTCAATTGAATAAAAGTTTTTAAAATTTTGAATAACCCCTTGAGAGATCCATTGGTTGAATCAAAGATGTTACTTTAGGTGGGAGCAGAATAGCAACAATATTTCCAGAAACTAACTCATCTACTGGCGGCTGGGCTATGCAATTGTCCAAAAGATGGATGGCTTTAGAATCTTCTGGTTAAGACACACTTTTGGAGAAACAAAACTTTTACAATTTTCCTGAACGATGCCTGGCTATCGGATATTCCGGGCTGTTGGATGCCGGACTAATGGACTTCTACTGTATATATATATATATATATATATATATATATATATATATATAATTATGATTAAATTTAAGAGCAGTTGAAAATATTCATGATAATATATTAACATGATATCTAAATAAAATTTATTTTTGTTTTATATTTTAATTCGATCCATAATCAATGAATATTAAAAACAACAACAAAATTATATAATATTTTTTAGTTGAATTCTCTGATCAATTTAGCATGACGGGAAATTTTTAATAAATATGGTCAGAGGAATGATTAAGTTTTTTGATTGTTTTTCAGATTGATCTAGCTATTGTAAAAAAGGGATGGATATATGTATATACTTGGAAGTAAATGGTAAGTGAAAGTTGGTGGTTAGTGGCCAATAAGATATTTTTGTTGATATGACCCGGAATAAGAATGCGTTTGGCAACCATCCGTTATCTTAACAATTCAAAACGGACTGAAACATGAAAAGGTGAAAAGAGTAGAAGAGCGCGCCAAGACAGTAATTTGCATTGTGTAAATGTTTGGCTAACCTTGGAATAGAAAACGAATATTTCTTGTAAATGAATAATATTGACAAGATCTCCAGATTGTCCTAAGTGTTGATAATTTAATCGAATGCTCTTCGCTAATTAATGACTTGTTATATCACACGTAGACACAAATCACGTTGTTTGACAGAAATCAATGAAGATTAGGACAATCCTTTACTCCATCAATTCCTGTTCTTTATAACATTATCCTTTCTGTTTATTAATTTTCACTTTGATAAAAAAAAATTTTAGTTTATCGTTCCCGTAAAAGTACCAAAGAAATGAAATTAAAAATTTAATTAAATTCAATAAAACTTAAATTGTATAAGAAAATTGTAAAAACTATCTTTAAGCTAGCTTGTAGAAAATTTTAAGCACTCTTATTAAAAATAAAAACAATATGAAAAAGTAAGAAAAGGGCAAAAATACATCAAAAATTAATGATGATAGAGTGAAAAATATTTAAAAGTCAATATACTATTATCATCTCAATACCATATAATATATATATAATATTGATGAACATATCTATTATAGAAACAAATAGGAAAAGTTGTTTCTTACACGAATTATTGAATTAAATTTTAAAAAATTAGTGAAAAAAAAATTATACAAATTTCCATGCCCACAATTTATATTTTTAAACATTTTTAATTTTATATCACTAATCTTTACCAGAAGGGCACTTTATTTTTTTACTATTTAGTACATACCTTTTCTGAAAAGCGTGGTTTTAATTTTTTTTTTTTTCTAAATTTTTACTCTTGTGAATTTAATAAAAACTTAAAATGATGATAAGTATGATATATACTAAGGTTTAATTTGACAACGTTATATTTAATTTAGAGAATACTGTACAATGAATATTTCACAGTTGTTAAAGCTGAATTTAGGGCCAAGGCTCATAAATCTGAACTGAATTAAGTGAATTGACAGTTATTCATGTATTACTATTAAGAGCAAGTGTGCGAAACTTCCAAGTTAACCGGTTAATTGCAAGTTAGTTAAAATTTGAGAACAGAGAAGGAGTTAAATCAACTAAGCTAATAAAAAATAACTTGATTTTCTACATTTGAATCCTGTTCATTTCTTGAAAAAAGAAAATCATTATTGATCTACACACAATAAATAAATAAATTCAAGGTATAATTGATGATTATTTCAGTCATAAAGGTACGGAAAAGTTTAGATATCACTAATGTGTATACTTTACTATAACTTAAGTTCTACCATTATATTTGAAAAAAATTTTTGATAGTTATTTACTAAAATTGTAAATTTTCATTATTCTTTTTTGTCCTTTGGAAGCGATAGTTTAATTTTATTATCATTTATCAATCCATTCTATTTATTTACATCTGACAGCCTCTAAAATATGAAATTTATTTTCAATTTGATTTATAAGAAATTCTAAAATTATATCTCATCGATTGATAAGAGTGATTAAGTTGAAGGGAGTGGATCGACCTTGAAATGGGTTTGTTATAGGATTGGAATTTAAAAATGGATTACTTAATGTATTAATTCATAATGATAAATTAACGATTTTATTAGTTTATTCTAGAATTCATTTAAATATAAACTATCTAAATATAATTATAGGCTTCTGGGGTCGGAAGAGGTCAAACAGTCAATAAATATATTCATGCATTTGTTCACTCACATTCGGTATAAGGTATACGATTGAAATTGTTCCTAATTAATAATAATAATAATAATAATATAAATTATTTTTATACTGTAATCTAAAACAAAAAAGAAATTTGGTTTTTATAAAATTGAGTAGCATATAATAAATAATTTTGTAATTTTTTTTTATTTTCTTACAACGTCATATTTAAGTGTCTATTTTTATTAATTCTTTAATAATCTTATTTAATATTTAATTAAGTAATAAGTTTTTAAATTCTTAAGAATATACTATTTGCATCTCTTTTTTTATTTATTATTATTATATAATAACCTCATATCTACTTCAATTGAAAGTTAAGTTTACTATTAAATCGCAATATCATCGATAGGTAATTAATTTATCGATCACTTAAATTGATATATATAGGATGGAAAGTAAAAATGAAATTTAATCTCTGACTATATATAAAAATAATTATATTGTAACGGTAAACGTAATCGTTGAAATCTTGACCACGGCTTCTTTAATGACAGGGATAAATAAATAAATTTATTATTAATTTGATTTGATTTGATTTTTATTTTTTAAACATTTTTTTATTTGTTTTTAATGAAATTAATTTAATAAGTATTTAAAAAATATTAAATATTTCTATCGTACAATCAAAGGAAATTTAATTAAATATGATTTAATGCTTATGAAAATGAACATAAACTTTTTGTAAAATAAATATGATTTTTTTTTTAATTTTTTTCATTCGGCTGATTGTATTTTTCTTATAAATCGTGTGTGTGTGTGTTTAATTAAACAATAGTTGTTTTTTTTCTATTTTTCTATATTTGGATTTATTTTGAAGGTCATTGAGCGATTCTCTCTTGCATGTAGGCAGGCAAGGGAAGCGTTGTGCTGCTAGCCTCCCATTCTATTCATTCCTCCTTCGACAAATTCGACACACAAATTCAACAATTCTTCTTCTTCTTCTTCTTCTTCTTCTTCTATTTGTCGTATATTGTAGATTGGGCTCACCCAATGTTTTCTACTATCTTAGTGAACTGTCGAAATTTAATAAATGTTAGATCTGTTAATAAAATACTGATTTAAATAACCATTATGATTGAGCTTCTCGACGTTGTAGGTCAATTCCAGTCCATTTCGTCGAGTGACGTTTTATTGAACCCCAACCAGACATTAATTCGACTAAGTGACTATTTAAAGCAACTATCCATGATATACCAATTCTCATTTAAACTAAACATGCTTCCATTCCAATCTATAACACAACTTCTAAGTTATTTTTATCCATGAAAAGTTTTCTTGAATTTCAATTATTTCTTATTTGAATTTTTATATTTTCCAATAAAATGTTTAGATTGGTTTGATCCATGGGCAATATTCAATATTCATTGGATTTAAATAGATACACATTATTATTAGTATTATGATTCTCCTTCTTATTTATTAGTGTCAAGTCAAACACAATGTGAGTTCGTGCCAGTAACTCTAACATTAAAGAGGAATTATCAATAAATAAATAAAGCATAAATAAATACATCAATTATAGATAGCCGAATATTATTGAATTGGCTGTAAAGGGATCAATAAATATTAAAGTTAATGACAAAATTAGTTAAATAATATAAATATAAATATAATATCAATAACCAACAAAAAACTATAAATAAGTAAATAATCGAATTCTATTCAATTGGTTGTAAAGACGCCACCACAAACTAGACTATAAAAAATAAACCATTCAATAAATTAGCTTAATATCAAGCATCAGGACCAGACAAATAATCTAGACTAACAAACAAAATTGTGTTCCATTAACGATTGATGACTGCATCGATGATATTACCAACATTTCTAAATACTAAAAAAACAAAGTGACTGTAAAGGGGTTCATTATAAATAAAGAAAGAAATAACCTAATGCTATTCAAGTGGCTATAAAGGAACCGTCCGAGCTTCAAACTATAAATAAAGCTAGTTATCATAGTAACATGGAAGTTCTGTCTGGACAGGGAACTTCAATCCTCTAAACGTCATCGGATGCTGCTATTATTTATAAATCGATAAATATGAAATTCATATCCAATCTATATTTATAATAGTGAATTATAAAAATTGCTTGAAAAATTAAAATATTATCTATCTTTCTAGAACTATATATTTCTCAGCAATCACATTTCTAAAATTATTAGAAAATAAAAAAAAATCCTAAGTCGAATCTTCTTCGTCTAATTAACTCCCTATTATAAAGATTAGATTCTCTGTATTCATAACAGAAATCAATAGAAGATTATTCACCCACTCCTTTTACTAATATTCCTCAAATAAATTGCTCCTATATAATGACTATTTCTAGCAAGTAAAAACAATTCCAACGTGTTGGATAAAATCCAATGAAAATGTTCCAACGGCTAAAGATACGGATCAAGTTTTTGGGGAAAAGTTGTGAAAAAATGCTAGAACAAGAATTAATAAATCGAAATGATTAATATCATTAAAATGAAATGATACTTAAGAGCAGCTACTTGACCTATTTGACCCCTCATCATCTCTCCCCACCCTCGCTATTAGAATTCTTCGATACTATATATATATATATATATATATAAAATTAAAGAAATTTATATTTTATTCTTTATAAAAAAAACTAAAAAATAAATATAAATCTATTGTTTATAATAATCATTTTTTATAATAATAAAATTAAATTCGATCGCCCATTTACATCCAACAAAATTATTGATTATTAAATTGTTAAGTATATGAATTTATTCTTTATTTAGTTAATAATATTAATCGATATATTAATTTAATCATCCTTTATAATCAGTTTGTGATATTAATTAGCATAAGTATGCAAGGTTTTATTGATGTGTGTGTGAGTGTATGTGTTTTGTACTACTTAAAAGTTCAAATTCAATTCTTCCTAATTTCTTCCTACCAAATTTATATGGTATAATATAATAGTTATAAGAAGGCTAATTAAATATCCTTAATTACCATATCTTAATTTTAAAATAAAGCGTATTTCTTCAATTAAAAATGTTTATAAAAATGTATAAGCATGTCAATAGATGTAGGATAATGTTGGAAAAATGAAAAAACGGAGCTACTAGGCTACTACCATCCATCCCCAGCTCTCTCCTAAATCCCTCACATCGCTTAGTAGATTGTCTGCCCACCCCAATCTACCAACTGGTCGGTTAATTACCATGGTTATTATTATTATCATTATTATTCGATTTCCATGCCGACATTACGATTTCTTTTTTCGAAACATTTTTCATATTAATTTAGACCTGCTAAAAAAATAATATATTATTAAATATTGAAAGAAGTATATTGAAGATGTATGAGAAGTGGAGATTTAAAATTAGTATTTATAAAGTGATAATATATCTAATCTCTGACATAATGAGTTATTTTAGACATTGTAATTGTAATGAAAGCACTAGTCTAATGGAGAGATAACATTTTTCAATTTTGAAATGATGTGATGAGCAAATAAATTCAGAGATTGGTATGATCTGGTTAATTATTCAAATACATCTCCAACTAAATTAGACATTGGAGAAAGAGAGAGAGAGAGAGAGAGAGACAAAAACTAAAGGAAATGAAATATGAGAGATGATCGATTGAAACGATTTAAAGTTAATATAATTCGATATTTTTGCATTTTGATAAATTATATATATATAACATTCAAATAATCTTTCTAAATTTAGAGATGGCCAACTTCATCGTAAAAACATCCGTTTCCTTTTATTTTACGATAACTATAAACAAAAAAAAATCTTCAAATAAAAATATATTTAAGATTTGTATTTATATAAAATATAATGTATTTATGTTTTTTAAAAATTAAAAAAAAAACAATTAAAATACAAAAAAAAAAAATCCATCCAAGAGTCTGATAACATTTTGAAAAAAAGTATATATTTAAATTCGATAGATCGAAAAAGATGAATATTAATGATACATAGAATTAGTTTTTTGTGTTTTTTACTATTCACTTAACAATCCTTATCAGAGACAGATTAATAAAACTATATCTAAAAGATATTAATAGAAAAAAAATTAATATATATATATATATATATATATATATATCAGTATTAATCAGAAAAATAAATAATCAACATACTAATAATAGATTAAAGCAAATGGATAAGAAAAAAAATAGGTGGAAGGATTTATAACTCATTCCATAATGTATGAGTTAGATTATTAAAATTATTGTAATAATAGGAAATAATGTTTTTATTGTATTTAATAATTTTATATTAAAAAAAATCTGGAGTGTCTCCACTCGACTATATCGCATATTTGAATTGGATTAATTAATACATATATATTATTATATTAAAATTAAATTCAATTAATTATAAATTAAAATTCATAAATAATATTTATTAAATCAGCGAGTCTTTGACGTACTGGCGCGTCATTTGCAGTGTTAAAAAATTAATTCCGGTACTTTCAGCGATTCAATCAAACTGAAATTCTATACCAATAGCAGTTGTACACAATTTTCAATAATCCTGTGATAAACTATCAAACCTATATCTTTATTTTTACGGGCACTTTAGAGGAAAAAAATCAAAACGTGGTAAGTAATGACCCACTTCCGGATGAGCTCCATTTCTCAAAAGTGGATAGAAAACTACGAATTTTGAATAATGCTGGTATACCAAATTTCATGATTCTAGCTCAAACCGCTTTTGCGTAATCTTCTCTGACGAGATAGTAAAAATGAACAGAAAAAAATAAATAATTATTTCTTTGATCGAATTCGGTATTAAAGAATTAAAAATAAATTTCAATGTTATTTAAATAAATGATGTGTATCTGTCATTTATAAATTGAATTTATCGTAATTGTTTCTCAGTGACTTAATATATTACCGTTAATTATATATTAATAAAAATTAAAATTAAAATAATTTAAAATAATAATTAAATTTTCAATGCAAATACACAGTAGATCCGTATACAAATTCGAATGGAAATAATATTCCACGATTGCTTCCACTTATTTTACTATCGATTTACCATTAGTATTAGACTTCTTTATAATAGGAATGGAAATGCATCTACACTCTAACGGGGGATGTTAGAAGAAAACCATTTTATATAATTCGGACTTTAAACAATAAATCCTAACGAATAATAACTTCTTCTTTTGGTTTATTAACCCCCGACGTTGGCGATCACTCTTCTTCCGACTTCTATGACCTCCGCAGCACAAAAGAGCTTGGCGACCCTCCGCATTCCCCAATATTCCTCAGCCAGGAGATTCTTCTTCTCCCTACTCCACGGTGGCCCTCCATTTTTCCTTTCAGGATCCAATGCAACATGTCCAAGAGGATATTCCTTACATAGAAACGCCCCAGTGAATTTATTAATAATCCCATCCAAACCAAACCCCTCCTATTCTTAAAACAATCTTCACAGTTCATAAAGAATCCTTTTTTTTTAAACTACCGGCGGCTCGCTGTAACAGGTACTACTTCTACTACTAATAAAATATAATATTTTAATTTCAATAGAATCTCTATATAGAAATAGATCGATCTAGAGCCTGCTTGTCTAAAATGCGGCCCAAAACCCTTGGAGATGCGACCCAAACGAAAATTATGAAAATATTTAAATTTTTACCGACCGACGATAGTAAGGGAGGTATTGTTTTCACACCAAATTTCACATGTGGAGATTTTTACATATCTCCACGAATCATGCATTTTCTTAACAGAAAAAAGTATTTTTAGCATGATGTCTGTCCGTCCGTCCGTATAGATGTGTACAGCCTGAACGGCTCAACGGATTTTGATCAAATTTGGTATATTTACTTAATGCATCAGTGGGATGAATGGATCAACTTTTGGTGCAATTCCGGAAACCGGAAGTGGTAGTATTAGCGATCGACGATAGGAAGGGAAGGGTTATTTCCATACCAAATTTCACATGAGGAGATTTTTTACATATTATCACGAATCATTCACTTTGCATTGGTTTTATACTCGAGAAAAATCATCTTTATTAGTTTTTTCTTAATTAAAATTATATGACGTCATCCAGCCATTCATGACGTCACAGCCTGGTCTTGCATATATATTATAAATAAAATAAAATTAAAAATATTTATGTTATATGCCTATCTGTTTTTTATTACATTAATAGATATATTAAAATTATTTGAAATTGTTTCTGTAGCTGAAAATTAATTTATTTCAAACCGTCGGTCGGTTCGGACCTGGCCACAGGTCAACTTATTTCAATATGGTTCTAAAAAAAAAAACAAAAAGGTAAAATGATTTTGGATTTTTCTAGCGAGATAGTAAAAATAGTAAATATTGCGCAGAAATACTTAAAGATGTTGCACCTTAAGCGCACACCTGTCCCCACTCTCTCTTTCCCCTACCATAGGTCGATCACTTTTGCGCGGTAACCCAGCCAGCCATGCATATTGGATTGGCTTCTTGACATTTTGCATTGAATTTCATCTGAAATTTTCAATTCATATTTATCTTTCAAATTAATTTGAAAATATTTTAAGGTGATGACCGCATTAAGATAGGAATTTGCCCAAATTCAAGTACAACTCTTCTCTCATCTTTCAAGTCAACATTGCATTTGGTTAGTTATTTTATTATATCTATATCTATCTATCTATCTATATCTATATCTATATCTATATCTATATATATATAGATAGAGAGAGAGAGAGAGAGATTCACTTTCAAAGTATCTTAATTTATTATTATTATATATATATCTATATCTATAAATATATTCTATTTTGTAAATATTTATAGGATAAAAGTGATCATTCTCTAAAGAGGTGAGTAAAATACCGATAAATTAGCACAATCCATAGAATAATAATTTCAAATTGGTTTATGTTCTTTCAGGAAGAAGATTTCATTTCTTCGAGATGATCATCAATCAAATGGTGAGTTAAATAAATTATTTTTTTATTTTATATAATATATCTATAAATTCTAATGTATATTATTAGTTACAAAAAAGTTGCATTAAATACATGTTTAGTGTGGGTGAATGAGAAACGCTTCAAGGTGGAGAGAGTCCAAGTTCCCAATGTACTATCCATCAATGATGGAGAGATAGAATGTGAAGAATGGCTCGATTATCATTGGTGAAATTCATCCCCTACGCTTAGGACTTTGAGCTTACACACATTATGATGTTTTCAGCGCAAAATCCTACATAACTATCAATTACCACTTCAATAAGCTGGAGTGTCTCCACTCGACTATCTCGCAAATTTGAATTGGCTTAAATAACCTAGATTATATTTAAATTAAAAATTGAATTAATTATAAATTATAAATTAAAATCAATAAATCATTAAAACCAATTAAACCAGCGGGTGATTTGCCGTGTTAAAAAATTAATTCCGGTACTTTCAGTGATTCCATCAAGCTGAAATTCGATATCTAGCAGTTTTATACAATTTTTAATCATGGGAAAAACTATCAAACCTATAGCTTTATTTTTACGGTCACTTTAGAGGAAAAAAAATGAAAACTGGTTACGGATGCACTACATTTCTCACAAATTGATAAAAAACTACGAATTTTGAATAATGCCTGTGTACCAAATTTCATGTTTGCGTAATCTTGTCTACACACACACACAGACATTTTTCTCAACTTTAGTGAAAATGACTCAGGGACCTTAAAGTAATTAAATATTAATGAATCAAAAAATAAAAAACTTAAAACAAAAATAATAATAATTTCTTGAGTTTAACTAAAATATATTTTTATCAATAACTATCTATTTCTATTCTGAATGTTCTAAAAGTTTTTTGACCATATGTCTGAGCCTCCTCCATCGAATTCTTATCTTATCCAAATTCTTTTAAGTATTCAGAATATTTTCTTCGGGTTACCTCATCATTTTTTAATTACTTTCCTAAAAACAACTTTTCTTTCCCACACTTGTCCACCAACTTGTCCTCTATATGCATGGACCACGCCTCATAACAATATAATACCACCGGCAAAGTAATAATTCAATAGAGTATAATAGATTAATTACACCTCGATAATAATTTTCATAAACAAGTCCGTTATCATCATAGTAATAATTTTTATTCAATAAAATAATTTTAATTAAGTACAAATTTCAATAAAAATACGAGAAAATCTCGATAATGTCAATATTTAAAAATTATTTTCATGTATTATTATTTTAATGATAATAATAAATATTAATAAATACAAGTTTTTTGAATCTACTTAAAAAGTTGAACAAAAAGAAAAAATATAAATTCTCTCTGAAACATAATAAACAAATAAGTTCGATGGTTATTTATGCATGTTATTATAATCAATTCTATATAAAAATTTACCAATATTTACATGAAAAACACAAATGATGATATAATTGCTATGTTGATTTTTAAATTTGATTAATTTGATTAATCGATAATAATGTAGGCAAGATTTAATTCTTAATTGTTTACTATAAATATTTAATAATTAATAAGAAAGTTAGACTTGTTTAAAAAAAATTAATGATAATAAAAATAAACAAAAAAAAATACTTTCTTATATCCAGTTTGATTTTACTTGAAGTTTCTTTTTAATTCCAATATTTTATTGAAATTATATTCATTTATGTTAAAGTAAAATTTAATCCAAAGTGTATCTCCCTATCTTGAGTGATAATTATGTTCCATATATACTTTTTCATCCCTTACTATTTTTAATAAATTTAAAAAAAAACAACCTAATTTCATTTGTTCAAATTCTTCTATAGGATAAATATTAAATAAAAATTAATAATTATTTTCATGAATATTATTTAAAACCGTTATTAAATATACTCATATTTAATGAAAAATCAATAAATTGTGAATATTGGGAACAAAAATATAAAAAAAAACTAATGAAATAACTGTACTTATTATTATTTTTACTTTGCTACTGGTCACCTGACTTTCAATCATTCCAAAATAACTGTTTATTCTTTCTCTTAAATATAACCGATTAATTAATTAAAGATTTTGAAATTGAAATGATTAAATTTTATACAATTTTAATTTTTTTTTCTATTTAATTTAATCCTATATGGTTAATTTTGAATAACAAAAAGATAAATGAATCCGCGAAGGTTGATTAGGGAAAGGGTAAAATTGAATTCGTTCAGAAAAAAGTCAGATATAAAATTAAAATAAAATTAAATATTCAATACTAAAAAAAATGAATATAATAATAAATGTTAACAAATTATATAATGAGCTGTTTGATGATAAAGTACAGTTATTTGTAAATATTATAAATGAAATTTAGACTTAAGGAGCAATTGCTATATTTAACAAGGGTCGAGCTCTTATCTGTATTATAAGAATAGTTGGAGAATTATAGAGACATGAGTCCTAAGTTAAATATTCAGGATTTATTGGAACATCTTCTTAGGCTGCGGCGGCTACTCAAAGGGGGGGTGGCCGCGATGCCTCCTTCTCGGATCCACTCAGGAATGAATTGGTCTCTCTTTCAACATATCATGAAGACTGCTTCCAAATTCTCGTTACATGAATAAGAAAAACCATTTATCCCCCACCAAGACATCTCTGGTAACATTTCACTAACTCACCCCCTCATCTCAAATGCCTTGTTTACACGGGCTTAGTTCTTGTCATTAGATACTGGAGGTACCTACTTGTCGTTAGTAAATAGAAACCATTTCAATCCACTCGATTCGCTACTCTTCTAATACTAACTACTTATACAAGGTGTTTACACGTCACAAAATTGTTGTAAGTAGTTGGCAATAATGGCAAGAACTAAGCCCGTCTAAACAAGGCAAAAGACATCTGCTTCTCGGTCACTTCTCGCAAATATTCTCTTGCAACCAGATGACCAAGTACTTGATGAGTTTTCAACAAAAGAATTGATGAAATATTTTGTCTTTATCAATAGAAAATATTTCTTTTTATGTCTTTTTATTCTTTTAAAGTTTTACGCATTTAATTTATGGAGAGTGAGCACTTGAGGATGTCAAAGTTTGTTATATATGTGAAATTTATTATTTTCACTATATTTTGTCTATAATGGGCATTTTTATGCCTATAGGTTACAATATATATTTATTTATTTAATTAATTATATATATATATATATATATATATATATTTAGGGTGTCCAAAAAATATATATACAAACTGAATATAATTGTAAACTTGTATTGTAAATTGTAAGTTGTAAAATTGTAAATATACATTATAATTCGAATAATTTCAAAAGAATTTACAAATTCCATTTATATTTTGTTGATACCGCATGTTCTCAAGCTGATATCTGTTCTGTGAACAACAACGAGAAACGATAGAATGACACCCAACATGAAATAACACATTCCATGTTTGTTCTCCATTAAATGACTGAAGGAGGTTAGGTGAATAGGCTTTATCTTTTAGGTACCCCATATGTGTTTAATAAAATTTTTATTATTACAAAAATTTGACTTGATGTTTCATATAAATAAATGAAACTAAATGCGCCCAACGTTTTTAGTTGTACGAGGGTTGAATGAAAAGTAATGCCTCCACCTTCATTGAATTATATATATATTATTATATATATCTATATACGAGGGTGGTCTGAAAAGATTCCGACCTGTCCAAGAAAAACGATGTTTCAATTTTTTTTTTGCTATATTTTTCAACATAATCTCCATCAACACTGATACATTTCTCATAACGGTGTTCTAATTGATTTAAATTAATTTAAGTCTCATCAACAGTTATGAATCGACGCAAAAATTCGTTTGGATTACTCCTACAGCGCCAAATTGTCGTTAGATATGGTTTTTCGAAGCAATTTTTGGTGTAACGTTAGGAAATGTGGCAGCCACGTTGCACACAGCTTTCCATATTCAAATGGTTTTTCAAAATATTTCGCACACGTTCAGCTGACATCGTACAGGTCTCAATTATCTTGAATTTTGAAAAATAAAACAAAAAAAAATTGAAAAAAATCGTTTTTCTTGGTCAGGTCGGAAACTTTTCAGACCACCCTCGTATATATTCTATTTTGTAAATATTTATAGGATAAAAGTGATCATTCTAGAAAGAGGTGAGTAAAATACCGATAAATTAGCACAATCCATAGAATAATAATTTCAAATTGGTTTATGTTCTTTCAGGAAGAATATTTCATTTCTTCGAGATGATCATCAATCAAATGGTGAGTTATTTATATAAATAAACTATTTTTTTTTTATTTAAATATATATATATATATTTATAATTTCTAATGTATTATTTATTTCATATTGAAAATTAATAATAATATAATGAAATGAATTTGTCTAATTAGTGTTATAAAATTGAGGAGCTTACGATGGCCCGGACTCGTAGCTCTAGAATGAATGAGAAAAATGGAGAGAAACTTGTTTTTAGGATAACCAATTGGGAAGCGACCGATTGAGGGACCAAGGATGCGCTAAGCAGCCAATGAGAGGAGAGACGTGAAGGAGTTTGATAAGAGTAGCACAGGAAAGAAAAGTTTGGAGGAGTGTGGTTGCTGCAAACCAAAATCTTTCGAGTTCCGTAGACTTACAGAGATAAAGGTGTTAAAACAAGGTGTTAAAAACTTAATAAGTTGTAAAATCCTTTTACAATATATATAAAATAAAATATTCAGAGACTTTCACCTCATTTATCTATAAAAGTAAAAAATAAGATTCAATAGGTTAAAATATACAAGTTATAAAGTTCTTTTTAAAACACTATATCTCTATATATATAAAAAAAAGTTTTTGTCCTCACATTGCTCAGAATTTAAAATTTTTGCATATCTTTGCGTTTCATGACCTCTAGAATCCAAGAGTGAGTTTGGAATTTTTTATGCCTGTCTGCCCGTTTGTCCGGAAATTCTGACGTTATAGACTTAAAATTGGCTGAACCTTTGCGATTAAATTCAGGTACGAAGAGCGCCGAAAGCGATCTAAGCAGCTAGTATATATACCATATATGATATAAGATCAAAAAATAAATACAAAATGTCACATTTTCAAGACAATAAAATTTGATCAAGCTTAGGAAAGTAGTCATAATGTAAATTTGATATTCGTATCACGACCTGAAATAATTGAATACGAACTCTCATAAAACATTCGATGAATTTGGAATTGCTTTTTTATCTAAAACTTTCGATATAATATAAGACCTCATAAAAGTAAGAATGGATTGTAGGTAATTCATAAGAAATTGTAAAACTTTTACATTTTTTATTATTTTTTACTATTTTGGGGAATCTTAAATAAATAAAAAAAAAGAAATGTTAGAAAATTGAAAAAAAAAAAATCGTTCTTATGTTAACTGATTATCTCCAGTCCCCCGTGTTATCCATTAAGCGGATAGGGGCAATTGCCTATAGGCCCCATTTTAATATTAGATACAACTTTATATAACCAAAAATTTAATAATTAAGTAATATTTAGTATTTTTTTTTTATTGTATATAATATTTATATATTATTTATATTTTATATTGATTTGTTGATCATTTTTTATTGTTTTGGTTAATAGTATATAAAATTATTAAATGACTCCAAACTAAAAATTTGGAGTTACGGTGTAACCTCGTTATCCTTCCAATTTCTCAGAAATATCCAACACCTATCAATTTTTATAAAACAACACTTCTTATTATTCTATTCTTAAAAACAATCCATTCATAGAAATATTATATATTAACATTAATTCAATTAAGAATTAATTTTTTTCATATTTATTATCATTTAAAATGGGTTAATTAACATAATTAGAGTTTACTGACACGTTGCTTTATTAATTAATCTTCTTTTTAATGTTTTTATTATGAACTTTTAATTGTTTTTAAATATCAGTTGTTTATTAAGCTTGAAAACAGAAAAAAAATAAATTTGTGCTCCCGAACGTAAAAACGAGGGATCGAAGCTGCGATAATTTATTATATCATAAATTAATATATAAATGTTTAATCACAGACTAATATTGTCTTAATTCCCCCTCCCCCAAAGGCAATTAAACTAAATTAAAAAAACATAATTATCATTTAGATAAAATTAGGATTACTTCTAAATGATTTAGTAATTATCGAATATTAAATTTTATTTAAATAATTTTCCATGTATAATCGTCATTTCAATGGAAAGATCAATTTTTAATCTAATCAATAAATGCAAAAATGAAAGATGGAATTAACTTCTCATTGATTCTCAAATAATGTATTATTAATTGTTGGATAATGCAACATAGCCAGCTATCCATTAATCTCTAGGAAGCTACTGAACGCAAAAGGTCTTGACCGAAGCTACCACATTCCTCCAACTTATTTATCGTCAACAGTTTTTGTAAAAAGGCAAAAATATTTTAAAAAGACTAGAAGACCCTATCGATTTTTATTAATAAGTTTGATGAAAAAAATTCAGTAGACAATTAATTTGATTGGGGCAATCAGAAAGAGGGAAAACTTTCTAAAGTTTATATTTATAGATAAATACAGGATCCTTTATGGAAGAAAGAAGAAAAAATACCTTACAGTCCGTCCGTCCGTCTGTCCATTGTGTGTCCGTATAGACGTGTATAAATTGAAACGGTGATAGTTTAGAAAGTATTAATTTTATATTCATTGTCCCAAAATATTTCACTTAAAATATAGTAGCGATTAATAATTGAGTAATTAACTAAAAATAAAAACCTAAATAATATAATTTAGTCATGTGTATTTTAATTCAAGTTTTAAATTTTTTTTTTTTTTGATACTTTATATATATATAGGTATATATATATATATATATAAAATGTTTGGAAATTAATTTATTTTAAATCATCGGTCGGTTCTGTGCCTGGCCACAGCTCATATTTTTTTAATGTATTTAACTTTTCATTTTTTATTTAAAAGAAAAGATCGAATGCTATGATAACCTAGTATTCGAATTAAATTATTACATATTTTTTTATTTTCATATTTAAATAATATTAAAAATTAAAATTAAAATTAAAAAAAAACTTATTGTTTTTAAAGAGAAGATGAATTGATTGATCAGGATTTATCGATACTCACCTTATCTTCGTTTTTAAGATTAGATTATAGAATGACAGTGGTATTTAAAAATAATAATAATTCAGACATCGATATACTTCTAGTCCTAAATCATTGATAATTTTCTTTTTTTTCAATTCTATTACGAAATAAGTCAAGATTAACTTGTAAAGTTATTTGATAAATTATATCATGAAATTGGGGCTGAGATCGAAAGGGTCACATGAGCAGAAAAACAAAGCAATACACCTATGATATTATTCTAATAGTTAAATCAATTTTCATTCTTATATATATTTATTATATATATAATAAATATATATAATAATTTTGTTCTGTAAACATATTATCTTAAAACATTCATGGCTAATGGTATCCATCCAATCATTAATTTAGATAATTTAATATATGACATCCAAGTTGTAAATTAATTGATTTAAAATTTAATTTAAAATTGGTGGTTATATAGAAACCATAAATGGTTAAATGAATTGTAAATAAATTGTAATAATCCAGAGGTGTAATTAGTTAAACATTATTTTGCGCCGTTAGCTTATGCAACCAAACAATCTGCTTTGTATAGTCACGTTATATGACAATGGTGGGCAATTCTAGCTTCGAGACCACGATCTGTGCCTCTTCATTTCATTCGAACTCTCATCGAAAATTAAAACCAACTTTGTTTTTATTATATATATATATATATATTGCTGAAATAATAATAATAATGATATACCTACCTAATAATAATAAAATAATAAATAAAATAATAATACCTAAATAATAATAATAAGTGTATACCTAGCTATATATATATATATATATATGACATAAGATTTGTGTGGGATATGTAACCATAATAATTTATATTTTAAATTAGGTTGCTATATAGCTATATAACTATGGTATAACTTTTCCTATTATATGAAAAATAAGAATACGGCTCTCACTGATCATTCCTAATTATTTGGTTTTAGTACACCAAATTCCATTTAGCCATACTTTAATACAAATAAAAAATGATATATGGTATATCTATTCTTATATTAAAATAACCATCCCTATTAAATGATATGAAATAAATAAATCTAACAACTAAAGGGATCAATTCAGTGAGTGGGGGTGTGTCTGATCCATTCAATACGTACAAAAATAAATATATTTATTGATTGCTATTATCATTATTATTATCCAATTTTAGCTCCCTTTCTCAGCAAATTGCTGGAAAACTTTCACCCATCCCTTTCGATGTTGTATGGGATTGGGCTCGGACGGTGTGGAGAGGGAATTCACCCCCACACGGATAACCTGTCTCTCAGCCCATATCATTAGGAATTTCCACACTATGTAGCAAGTTTGAAGAATAACAGACTTGTTATCAGTGGTAGTAGATGGCTTTCCGAAATTCCCAATATTTATAAATTTTTCTTTAAATTAATACTGGAGGCACCCTCCCGGGATAATCTTCACCTCTCCAACCTTCCAAATGCGCCCGATTTCCATCGCGAGGTTCTGATATTTATTTCTTTTCCTTTTCGATTTTTCGGATATTATGACTCAGAGGGACCACAATGTCAATCAGATATTATTATTATTATTATTATTATTATAACAAAAATTAAATAAAGAAATATTAATAAGAATAAAAGGCAATGTGGTGTTAAAAAATAGAATCTTTCTTAATCTTTAATTTAATCTCCCAGTAAAAGAAGTTATCATTAATAAATTATTTTTATGGTCGGTCCATAATCGTTAAATAAAATTGTCCACTAGATATAACCTAATCAAACGATAATCTTTCAATTAACATATTAAAATGATAATATCTTTAGATTTTCATGTCCATGTGTCAATTTGAGTTTACTTAAACGATAACCTGGGTAGTGTTTAAAGATAGGATCAATTTGTTCTAGAATAGATTGATCTGAATAAAATTATAATGCATCAAACATGAATATGAACATCATTGTAAAATCAAATCCAATCAAATAGAAAAGATAAAGAGAAATGAAATATTTCTAATAATTAAACAAAACAAAAACAAAAAAATCTTTACTAGAAAAATAAAAAGCAACTTGAATTTTGTTTTGTTAACACTCTTTCTATATTCGTATCTACTGTTGAGATGACCAAAGAATATACAATAATAAAAATGCCGGTATTTGATTAAGAATGTTTCATTTGGCAAGAGAGATCAAAATCAAGTTGCTTTACTTCATTGTATTTTGTCTTTGTTTGATTTCTTTAATTAATAAAATTGTTTTTTTGCAAAATGTCATTGGTTGATTTCTCTTGAAGGGTAAATGAATGAAGCAACAATGGATTTGTCTCTTGGCTTGGTCCAAATGTTGATTTATTCGTCAAGTTCGAGAGACACGGATGAAGAAGCCAAGATGAGTAGATGAGTAGATGAGTAGATGAGTAGGAGCACTTACCTGTCATTTTTATGAAAAACCGGGAATTGCTGTTGACTGAGCTCTTGAATGGTGCTGAGACTTTGCGGTTCAGCTGAGATGCCCTGTGCCCGGTGTTTTCTTGGTAACCTCAATTGAATATTATTATTCAATGGTCGGGCGACATTGAGCTGATACGGGAACACCGATTGAAATTTGTCAAGATGAGAACGAAGCTCGACAATCTCCTCCTCGCGGAGGCGTAGCAACTTTTCGAGTTGGCTAATCTTTTCATCCTTGGTTTTGAGTAATTCATGCACCTCTTGGATGCTCCCCATGGCAACAACCACGGCTTGGGGGTTGGTGGTGCTCGGCGCACGGTCTTCTTCGTCTTCAGCTAAACGCTGTGACGAGAAGCACAAGCTTTCGAAGCATACGCGCATAGACGAGCTGGTAGCCAACTAGAGCAACATCCTCAACGTCAGCGAGCAAAACATCAACACACTTGACATTCACAACGATCTGCACGCACGCACATGGGGCCAACAAGGACAGGATTCCGTCAGAAGAAGGAGATGTCCAATTTAAGGGAGGTGTGCATTTTCAATGACAATCATCGGGTGGAGGAGGTCCGTGTATAAATAGCCCGAAACGTTAAAATTAACGAAGCAAACGAGGGAAGATTGGCGATTGCGAGAGCCGAGGTGTTGTCTGGCTGTCTGGCACTGTGAGTTGTAGCTGGGCGTCCAACGCGCAGCCGCTGCTTGCGCATGCGGCTGGCGCCATCTACCATCGATGACGTCAGCGAACCCGCGATCCAATGATATTCAACAGGTTGCAAATGGTTGCAAACCTCGAAACCTAAACCAAATCAATGGATTCTTTTCTTTTATCTTTATAGATATTATATATATATATATTTAATTTTTATTTTTATTTTTACAAGCATAAATCAAATCAAATTTATAATGCAAGTTCATATAAAAAAAAAAATTATATAATTTATACTAAAATGTAATTGTTTTATTTATCTATCTATCTATCTATTGAAGCTTATTATAGTATTATAAATTAATTTATGGATGTCTTTCTGATCTTGAAAATTGTCAATAGGATTTTTATAAAATTCATCATTGATTAAGGAGGTTTTCGGAGATAAACATTTTATCTGTAGGCTTCTTATTTCAACAGACAAATTTTTATTGTAATTTCTAATAATCAATTATTATTTAAATTATTTAATTTATTCTAGGAATTCTAATTTTAATTAAATTTTATATAATTATTAGATGATTTTAGACGAATATCAATTACCGAGAAAAAGATATTATTTCTACATAAAGAATATATATATATATTTAGATTAATAATAATAAGAATGTTCATTATAATATGTATAAAGACACCTTAAAACATGGTAATATTTTAATTTGGATATTTAATGACAGCACACAGATCGAAACCGAATTATTTTTATATTCCTTGGCATTGGTAAATATAGATGGTTAGGATTTCTGAAAGGATCGACTGTGGAAACTTTACATAAATACTCGTCAAAGATTTGATAATTAATTATTCTATTTTGAAAAAAGAAATTGATTGATGATCTATTGGTTAGGTAGGCAAAATTACTGGCAATTATTCGATAAGAAAAATAAAATGGAATATACATAAAAAGGACGAGCCAAATGATTATTATCGCCTGATAGAATCGAAATATTATCAAATCAAATAATAATTTTTTAAAGCATCGAAAAGCAGTTCAGTAAGCAGCTACTTTTTATATTTATATTTAATCTCTTAAAAAAATTGGTAATGCTTTGTTCAATTTAAAATTGGTTAATCATTGAGTATATAAAAGTATACATTTTTTATAAAAAAACGTAAGTAAGTAAATAAACTATAGATCTCTGTAAAATCATCCAAATAGAAGTGATCAATATTTTAGATAAAATTTCGAAAATTAATATTTTTTACTACAAATTTGAATTTGTTAATTAAGATAAAATTTTTATTTAACAATTTTAATTATCTGAGTATGCATTTAGATATATATACTCTAAATAAAAACAGTTTTTTTACTAAACTAGCTATCTGTTAATTTTTAATCGCATAAATAATACAATTATCTAAATAATCTGAAATCCATTATGAAATAAATTAAGAGCTATTATCTCATGCTTTATTAATCTTTTTTTGATGATAATTTTTAAATAATTTTTAATACATTAATGCTTATTGATCTGGTATAACAAAATATATGAAATGTAATGAAAAAAGAATTAAATAGTTTATTTAAATCTTGAAAATAGTTAAATAAAATTTAATTTACGATTAGCCTATTGGAATAAAATTTATCTATATTTCTGTTTAGTAATAACAAAAATATATATGATTATTTACAAAAAAAATAATAATTCATTAATATATATAGCTTATATATATATATATTTATTAGGTATATATATTACATTAATAATTTAACACATTATCATGTATGAATTAAGTATAATTCACGAAAAATAATATATATATATATACTAGTATATGTAAAATATTTATTATCTTACTTTTATATATTATAATTTATAAGTATAATATATATATATATATTACATCTTTGGTGTAAATATGAGCTCATTGAAATTTGATATTTTGTGTCAATAATTATTAATTATAAAACATTAAAACCCTTTATTTACTGAATTAATAATAAAAAATTATTTTTTAATACCTAATTTTGGGGCCAATGAATGTCGGATTAACTAGAATTAGATTAGCCATTTGGAGTCAAATAATAATTTTATGAATAGATATTATTAAACAAAACAAATTATTAATAAATCAATATAATAATTAATAATAAAAAATATATAAAATAAAAAAAATTACTAAATATCAAATTTTTGGTTATATAAAGTTTAATCTAATGTTAAAATAGTGGGGCCAATAAGCAATTGCCCTACTCTGCTTGATGGATAACTCGTGACTGGTTACCATAAGAAACAAATTCTTATTAATATCAGAATTATTATCAGAATTTCACCGAAAATCCACTGAACTCCTAATATATGTGTGGAATTATAACAGCATAGATTACCCTCAGGTCTCACACATATATTGCCACAAATTTTATTCGAAATGACCAACAATTGAAGAGCCACTTGTACAGAAATAAATTTCTAAGTCGCTCTGGGTTTATAATAGTAGAAAAACTTTTGAAATTATAAGGGACTATGACACGGATCAGTAAATAAAGGGTAAATATATAATTGGCGATTGGTAATATATAATATAATTGGTTTACAAAAATTTATATTTTTTTATATTTATAAAATATAAATATATCTATATATTTATGAAATACAATATATCAAAAATTTTAGTTTTAATAAAAAATGGACAATATCTTTAGGATAAAGAAATATAAATAAATCAATTTTTTTTTTTATTTTAATTTTTTGGAAGGAATTAAATATTTTTTATTTTTAAAATGTTAATTATAAAAAAAATATTTTTTTGTTAATTAATTATATCATTTATTTTTTTTAAGAGACAAAATCAATTTTTAAATTATGATTATTTAACAATTCATTATTGGAAGGGGTATTTATTCCGATTTTACCTTGTTTTTTATATAATATATATTCTAAGAAACAGAAAAAGAGATTAAAAAAAATTAAATATGCATTCGATATTATTTTCTTGATTTTATCAAATTAGTGACTTATGGACATATATATATATATATATATATATATATATTTATAATAATTATGTTTAAAATAATATTATTTTATGAGAGCATACACTGAAGAAAACTATAATAATTGTTAAATGATCATAATTTGATTGTAATAAAGTAGGACATCTAACAACAAATATTAAAAAAATATAAAAAAAACAAATATCCAATAAAAAAACATTAACTTTAATGATATTTCAATTTCAATTTCCTAAATTAATAAAAAAATAAACTGATCAATAAAATTTTTGAAAAAGCCTATTAAAATCGATCAGGTTATATAATAATAAATCTTTTTAAGTTTTTTTATTGAATGAATCACAGATTATGACCCAACACATGCCTATAATACTTATGTTACACATCAAGAACTTCAAACGTCAATAGATATATGTATTTTTATAGAATCCAATTAGATATTTTAGTATTCTAAGAGTGATATTTGATACGTCGATTTATTTCTTTTTAATGATTTAGGGATAATTTTGGATTGAAATTTTGTGAGCTTGGAAGTTTTAATTGATTATATTTTTTAAATATAAAGTGACAAAATATTAAAATATATATAATGATAAGTCAGCGGTCGAGGAACTTATTTAGCCATTATCCAAAAATATTTTTATGTAGGTCACTATTAGGAGCTAATAGTAAGTGAATTGAATTAATTGTAAATTATAAACATTGAAACCAAGTGAAAGAAATAAAATTTGTTGTTTATAAATTAATTTCAATTTTAGGGTTTTTTTTTGAGATAGACCGAAAATCTTTACTATGACCCAATAAAGCTGATGCTGGTTTTACTGACTACGGCACTTAATAAAAATATTGCAATACAGTTTAAAAATTAGAAAATTCAAAAAATATTTTTATTATCTACTATAGTTTCATTGTCACCCAATTTTGGATAATTTATTCCTATTTCACGGCCGCTGATATAAATAATTATATTTACTGATAAAAATGCATAATGTAATACCAGTCCTTTAAAATAATTAATCTATTATCCGTTGATTTTCAACCATTCATTTCTTCAAATATAATGGATTAGAAGAAAAGGATGGATACCTACAGAATGTGAAAAATGCTGAAGCAGTCAACCATTCATCCATCCAGTTGTTCAATAGATTACTGTTTGATTACAATTTTTTTTTTTTTTTTAATTTTTTAATTAATCTTTTAAACATGACTAGAAGTTTTCAATTTGAATAAATTTTTTTCTTCTTTTTTATCTATCATGAAGATTTTCATTTCTTTGATGATTAATCAATTTTCTAAAATAGGAGCAATCAGAAAATAATCTAAATTAAATGTAAAATATAAAAAATTCAAATAATATTTAATAAATATTAATTCATATAAATTATTAAAATTATATTATTAAGAATATAATACTTTAGTCCGTGAATATGTTAGGTGAACAATATATCAGTTATTGAGTAAATTTTTAAAAAAATGTGAATATAATTTGCATATTTAAATATTTCAGACGTAAGTTAAATATTTTTTCATGAGAATTTTGTGAACTTGCTTAACGTTGTTTTAAGTTTACAAATTTCTCATAAAAACTTTTATTTAAATGATTATATACCTATTAGTTTTGTTTTTCCTTCCTTCTCATTTTTTATGAGAATATTGAACAAATTTTACTATTTCATTTCATTTTTTTTTCTTCAGTAAATATTTTACAAAATTATTATTTATTGAATCAAAATTGTTAAATATATTCCATCATAAACAATTAATATATATATATATATATATATATATATAAACACAATATACCAAATATTATATGTTTTTAGTAAAAATGATTAATAATTAATTATATATATATACTTTAATTTTTAAATCAACTGTATTTAAAAATAAATATAAAAGGTAAAAAACCTTTATATATAAATTCACTCACAAGATCAATATTAAATTAAAATTAGAATTTTTGACTTGAAATTTATAAGGCTTTGATGATTAAAAATTAATTCATAAAAAAAATTTCTATTCAAGATATTTTCTTTGTTTGATATGTCAAATGGAATATAAATAGGGTCTAATAATTATTGTAAAATTTAAATTTAGACTTTGATATGAGCCAAATGAATTGAAAAAATTGATGAATATGGGACATTTAGAATATTATTTGTGGTGTTAAAAATGATTGGAATTGTTTATGTGGAATATAAATTCCTTATTGATTATCTTCAGCCCTTGCATGCTCAATCAATCCAAGAAAAATTGGAATCTGAAAGAGTAAAAGGAGCCAGGCTAGTGCCATTGTATATTTCTTATCTTCCTCTTTTAAACGCCAAAAAAACAATTGTGTTTTTTGGCCATGAATTGGAAAATGTAATTTTGTAATAAAGTTTTTTAAAGAGGG